>CANIUD010000613.1:0-241620 GCA_947470075.1 Closterium sp. Yama58-4 | reverse complement strand
GGGGGGCGGGCTACGAAGCGGGCAGCGCCGATGGGCAGGCGGCGCTGCAGGCGGGAAGTGCGGCGGGCGGGCTGCGAAGCGGGCAGCGGGGCGAGCGGGCGAGGCGATGCGGCGAGCGGGCAGCGCGGCGGGCGGGCTGCGAAGCGGGCAGCGGGCGGGCGGGCGACGCTGCAAGCGGGCAGCGGGCGGGCAGGCGACGGCTGCAAGCGGGCAGCGAGGCGGGGCGGGCGACGCGCTGCAAGTGGGCAGCGAGGCGGCGCGGGCGACGCTGCGAGCGGGCCGCGCAGCGGGCGGGCGACGCTGCGAAGCGGGCAGTGGGGGGCGGGCGACGCTGCGAGCGGGCAGCGCGGCGGGCGGCTGCGAAACGGGCAGCGCGGGTAGGCGGGCGAGCTGCGAGCGGGGCAGCGAGGCCGGCGCTGCTGCGAAGCGGGCAGCGGGCGGGCGGGCGACGCTGCGCCGTTCGCGGGCAGCGAGCGGGCGGGCGACGCTGCGATGCGGGGGCTCGGCGGGCGTGCGACACTGCGAGGGGCGCTGCGAGGGCGCTAGCGAGAGGCGCACGAGGGCGCTAGCGAGGGCGCGCGAGGGCGCTAACGAGGGGCGCGCGAGGGCGCTAACGAGGGGCGCGCGAGGGCGCTAACGAGGACGCACGAGGGCGCTAACGAGGGCGCACGAGGGCGCTAACGAGGGCGCACGAGGGCGCTACGAGGCTAGGGCAGGGGGGTAGCGTGGTAACCGCATGCGATGCGGTGGTGGGCCCTCCTTAAAAAAAAACGGTCGGTGGGTACTAGGGGACCTCCTGCTCTGATACCATATCAACAGAACTAGGCAAGAATGAGTGCATTGAATGAAACAGTTGGGTACAAGTAGCAAACCCTAGTTGGGGTTGTACCCATATTGGCTACCCCATACAGCCTACCAATATAACACATTTACAATTTAACAAGTCCGTGGTGTGCCAACGTATTTTGCAGCAAGTCGGCTGCACAGCATTGCACCCGCAGGACAACGGTGCACCTGCTTTGCAGGTGCGCGCGGCCGATTGGTGCTCCATGCGTTGTCACGAGCACAACGCAGTCGCTTGGCGAAGTCCACGCCAGCTACTGCGCCCACCAGCCACGTCGACCTCGGGATACCATCCCTGAGGGTGATCTCGCTGAAGCCATCCCGGCGACATTCGCACGCCTCGCGGAAGTCCGTCGCCCGGGTATCCCGGTCGACCGGGCAACCAGGTCGACACCACCAGGTCGGCGTCACCCCTGATCGGCCTCCTTGCGTCTATCACGGAGGAGGAACTGGGCCGCCGACTTTGCAAAGTCGTCGGCCATCGCAAGTCGGCGCCCTGAAGTCGGCGTCCTGCCAGGTCGACCTCGCCAGGTCGACCACCCCCGAACTAGGCGCCCGGAAGTCGGTGCCCTTGCAGTGGCCCCGGTGCAAGTCGACCAACTTCGTCGACCAGCTAGCCCACTGCTGCAGGTCGGCTACGTCCCCCGCACACCCAACACGAGGTCAGCTCCGCCCAAGCGAGGACGGGGCCAAACACAACTCTTAGTTGACACTCCCCTGCCGCGTTCACGCTTGGGCCCCAGCCCACACGGCAGTACTACTCGGAGAATAGCCCGTCGGCGTGCACACAATACACAGCACGCGGTCATGCCCCAGCCATGCAAGAGAGCATGGCACCTACTGCTGCACGTCGTTGTCACCGTCGCCCGCGTCGGCCAAGCGCACTTGGCCGATTGCGAAGCAGCACGGTTGAAGGCCGCGTAGCGCAGCGTCTTAATCAGGAAGTCAGCCGGCTGCTCGGTGGTCGAGATGTACTGCAATGCGAACTTCCGCGCCTCACCATGTGCTTGCAGCCAGGCTTGTCGCCACTCTATGTGCTTGAGGTTGTCCAGCCAGGTTGGTTCTGTTGCTTGGAATTATTTGGGATCATCCCTGGTTGTTCCTAGGTTGATTCCCAAGGTCCTTGCTAGCTAGAACTATTTAATCCTTCTCTGTTTGTACCTGAATATAGTCAAATTGATTCAAGCGAATTCCTTCCTCGCTGGAATTTCGTTTCTGCGCTATTCGACGGCAGAATGCTACCCGAGTCAACGCTAGTATGCTAGCACTCCAACGCTAGGCAAACGCTGTCCGAGCCATAACTTAGTAATGGCAGAACTTTTCGCGAGGCAACTTGGCTCATTTTAAAGCTCTTGGAGCGAGCTTCGATATAGCGAATTCTCAGCTTAATCCGATCGACGGTCTGCACGGCACGCTGCGCGACGTTCAAGGTACTCTTGCTGTTTTGACTAAGTCCTTCTTGATCCCTCTCTTACAAACTCGACCCGAGGATGGGGGCTGGTCTTGTACCAGGCACCCAGGGACCCTTAGAGGTGACCCCGAGGAGAGGTTTTAAGTTTGGTTAAGTCCTAATAGCTTGAGTTTATTAGGCCCTTACACCAACAAGCTGGTATCAGAGCCGCGTTATAGTGATCCTCGTTATAGGTAGCTATGGCGGGCAACACCTCGGCAGGAGCTGGTGAATCTTCAGCCCAAGATCGTAGCGGCAGCCAAGATTCTGGTCTTTCAGCGCCAAGGGGAGCGCGAACAAACCAGGGCTCGCTTGTCAAGGAGGTGCTGAAGAATTTCACCGTCGAGAAGTTCAATGGTGAGGGCTATGTGTGATTGGGCCTGGAAAATGCAATTATATTTCCGTCAGATCGGTTTGCTGAAACTAATGATTGGGGAAGAGCCTAGACCGAGTGACCCCACGCTGCAGGAAGATTGGGACGAGCGCTCCTCGGCTGGCTACTATTTGATGTCGCAGAGTTTGGAGCTGAACCAGCGTCACCACGTCATGCACCTGCTGCCGGAGGTTGAATGCGGTCCGAATGCGGTCCGAAGGCGTGGACCGTGTTGAAGGAGCTGCACGCCCCGACCTCCGTTGTCGCAACGTTGATGCTGGAGAGGGAGCTGTCCGCGTTGCGCCTGAGCGAGGGAGAGCCAGTGCAACCAGTCCTGGACAAGATGCGCGACCTCTACGCGAAGTTGGCGACCGCGGGAATCACCTACCCAGAGCAGACCAAGTGCTTGAAGATGCTCTCGCTGCTGCCGGAATCGTGGCTTCAATTTACAGCGGCTTGAGCCTGCCGCAGAAGAACCAGAGCTTGTGGACGCTCCGTGGGGTGCGACGAAGATTCTGGAAGAGGACTTCCGTCGCCGCCAACTGAGGGGTGGAGACCGACGGCAGCCATCTACGGGATGCAAGGGAGCCGACGTGGCAGAGACGTGCTTCGTGGTGCTGGACGCGTGCAAGAAGACACGACTCCAACGACCAACAAGGAGGTACCGGTTGGGGTCGCGGTGCGAAATCTGGACGTGGGGGCAAGTCGGGTGCTTGGTTGCAAAATGAAAGGGAATTGCTGGTATTGTGAGAAGGAAGGGCACCCCTGGTTTTTGTGCTATAAGAAACCCGATGGATGGACCCCCCAGAATCGTCACCAGGATGGCGCGCGCGGGAGGAACGCCGAAAACGGCGCCAACATGGTCGTTGATTCGTCCGACAACAACCCGAAGGGCAACGGCGGTGCGGAGAAGAAGGAGCGCACCGCGGGCCAATTCTTCCATGTGGGAGACAAGGGGGAGCAAGGAGACGCCTCTGCCAAAGTTGGAGCAGAGCTGCACCCCCTAGACTATTGGGTGTTGGACACAGGCGCTGCTTGGACGATGACGCCGCGCAAGGACCTGCTGGACGAAGTACGAGCTGCACCGATCAATGAAGTGTGCTCCGCCTCTGGACACATGTTGAAGGTGGCTGGTGCGGGACGAGCTGCGTTTAAGGGAGCGGATGGCAAGCCGGTGGTGCTGCACGACGTTCTCTTCGTCCCCGACCTGAAGGCCAACCTTATCTCCCTCCGTAAGCTTGGCAAGGCTGGGGTGAACACCAACACAGATGGGGCACGCACTTATAAGGGGAAGCTGGGCAATCGGGTGCTTTGGGATCTGCACGAGAGCAAGGACGTGTACAGATCTATGTGGCAGCTGCCGGCCCTGGCGTGGCATGGTGGGGGGCAGGCTGGAGAGGGGTCTGCATCCCAGGGGGAGTGCAATGCCGTTGGAAGGGTTGGTGTGAAAGTGTCGGCCAGATCTGGGGAGACAGATTGGGCAACGGCACACCGGCGCTTAGGGCATGTGGCAATGCCTTTGCTGAAGCAGCTGGAGAAGGATGGAGCCGTTAAGGGTCTGAAGCTGAACGGACAGCCACCCGATGACAACTGTGAAATCTGTTTGCTTTCAAAGTTCATCCGTTTCCCTTTCCATAGTGTGGCTGGCAGGAGCAAGAAGCCTTTGGAGCTGGTCCACATGGACTTGGTGGGGCCGCTGCCGGTGCAAGGGCACAAGGGGGAGCGGTATTTTCTTACAATTGTGGATGACTGGAGCAGGCTGATGTGGGCGTATCCGCTGAAGCAGAAGGACCACGCCGCCTCCACGATACGGGACGATTGGCTGCCATTCGTGGAGAAGCAGGCGGAGTGTGTAGTGAAGCGGATTAGGACAGACCGGGGTGGTGAGTTCCTTGGAGCTGAAATGACGGCCTGGCTCAAGAAGCAGGGCATCCAGAGAGAGCTGACCACGGCTTATACCCCACAGTCCAATGGTGTAGCAGAACGGGCAAACCGGACCATTCTGGAGACAGCTAGGGCGCTGCTCATAGAATCTGGGCTGAGCAATTCTATGTGGCCTCATGCTGTCCGGCACGCCACTGTCGCTAGGAACAGGGTGCTCACCAAGGTTGGGGATGACTCGTGGGTGCCGTTGGAGAGGTGGCTTGGGAGGAAGCCGCCGGTGGACATGCTGAGGGTGTTCGGTTGCATGGCAGTCGCCCACGTCCCCAAGACCTACCGCAGTAAGTTGGGGGCGAGTGCAATCTGGTGTGTGCATTTGGGGCTGGCTGCTGAGAGCAAGGGATGGCTGCTGTGGGAACCATCCAAGGGTGTGTTGTTTGACAGCAGGGATGTGAAATTCATTGAGGGCATGATGTATGGGAGCTGGGAGAAACAGCCGGAGGCAAGGGTGTCCCAGCAGATGGAGCAGATCACCATGCAGCTGGACCTGACTCCTAGTGTGTGGGAGGAGGGAGAGGAGGCAGCTGGTGATGGAGAGAAGGTACAGGAGGCATCTGCTGGTGGAGAAAATGGTGTGGAAACTGGCGGCAGCACTAGTGGAGCTGCTGGACCCGAGGGAGGAGAGAAGCAGCAGGGAAAAACTAAGAAGCCGAAGGGTGTCGTTATGAAGGGATGGGAGACACCCGTCTCCAGGCCAGGACGTACCCGTATGGCTACTAAGAAGCTGACTGCAGGAACTGATGCAGCAGAGCAGCAGCTAGGGACCGAAGAGGCATTGCTGATTCTACCTCATGGCTATGACCCGGATGAGGAGGATGAGCCTGCGTACTGTTTTCTTGCCCCTGCACCAGAGGAACCAGCTAGCATGGAGGAGGCATTAGCTGGACCAGATAGGGACAAGTGGCTGGCTTCTAGGGATGCTGAGTACCAGAGTCTGCTGGAGAATAGGACATGGGATCTGGTGGTGCTGCCTGATGGGAAGAAAGCGATACAATGCAAGTGGGTGCTGAGGATCAAGACCGATGACAAGGGGCAGGTCACCATCTACAAGAGTAGGCTGGTGGCGAAGGGGTTTATGCAGAAGGAGAAGCAGGACTTCAACGAGATCTTTGCTCCCACTGCCAAACCCCCTACCCTCCGTGTCTTGTTGGCAGATGCAGCTGTTAGTGGGAAATTCATCATTCAGATGGATATTTCAACGGCATTCCTGAATGGGATTTTAGAGGAGGATGTGTACATGACGCAGCCGCCTGGGTATGAGGATGGTACGGGCAGGGTGTGCAAGCTCAACAAGTCCATCTACGGCTTGAAGCAGGCGCCACGCTGCTGGTACCAGAAGTTGGCAGCTGTTTTAGAGGAGATGGGATTCAGGACCAGCAGCTGTGATGAGAGCCTCTTTCTCGAAGGGGAGAAGCTGGTGCTGTTTCTGGTCTATGTGGACGACATTCTTCTCTTCAGCAGCAGCATGAAGGAGATCCAGAAAGTGCAGCAGCAACTGATGGAAAACTTCAAGTGCAAGAACCTTGGGGAGGTAAAGTACTACCTCGGGATGCACGTGGAGAGGGATCCAGATCACAGGTGGTTGAAGCTGCACCAGGAGAAGTTCATCAAGGAGCTGGGGGAGAAGTATGGGATTGAGAATGAGCGCAAGGTTGCAACTCCCCTGCCAGCAGAATTCAAGCTTGTGAAGGCTGCAGAGGATGAAGGGGTTGAAGCTGAAGAGCAGCAGCAATTTCAGTCCTTGGTGGGCAGCCTCTTGTACGCAGCAGTTCACACGAGGCCCGACATCTCTTTCTCGGTTGGGCAGCTGGCTAGGGTGGTGCAGAATCCATCAGAGGAGCAGGTGGATGCAGCTGAGCGTGTGGTGAAGTACCTGAACTCTCACCCAAGCATTGGAGTTCAATACTCCGCATCTGCACAGGTGAAGCAGAAAGGGGTGGAGGTGCTGAAAGAGAAGGGGGAGAGGCTTGGAGAAGGCAAGCTGTTTCTGACTTGCTTTACCGATGCTACGTGGGCTTCTGAGAAGGAGGATTCCTCATCTGTGGGAGGATACATCTGCGTAGTTGGGGGAGGACCTGTTAGTTGGAGGTCCAAGAAGCAGACGGAGACGGCACTCTCTTCCGTAGAATCAGAGTACATGGCGATGTTCCATGGGGTGAAGGAGGTGATTTGGCTGAGGAGGCTGTTAGAGGAGATTGGCCAGGAGCAGAAAGTTGCTACGCCGCTGTTTTGTGATAGCAAAGGGGCTCTTGGGATGGCCAGAAACGCTGTGCTTCATGGGCTGAACAAGCACATGCGTATCAAGTGGCACTGGCTGCGTAAGGAGGTGAAGAGGGGGACGGTGAATCCGATCTACATCAAGACTCACCAGCAGCCAGCAGACTTTCTCACCAAGAGGCTTGCGGATGAGCCTCATTGGCGTTGTGTGCGCATGAGTGGAATGAGCATGAACTAGCATGGAATGACGGGGATGCAGCCGGCAGGCTGAGGGGGAGTGTGTTGGGTGCAAATGCACATTGCACGACATCCTGCCGTCTGTTTGTACGAGTATGCGTGTGCGAATGCGTGTGAATGGTGTGTTCGTGTGTTTGTTTGCTTTCGCATTTTTCGCTTGATGCATTTGCAGGTACTCGCGCAATGTGCGCTTCGGCACAACATTGTACGCGCTATGAACAATGCAAGCAGAAAGGACGAGCTCGCAAAGGAGCCCAAGATGGAAGCTTTGCAGTTCGGTTGAGTTGATTGCGCAGATTCAGTTCTATCCAACTCGAAATTGTACTGTTTTGTTTGGTTAACTATAGTGTAGCAGGGAAGGCACTATAGGGGTACAATTTAGGTAAAGGTTGGATGTTGTTTGTCTGTATCTGCATGCTACAAGGCCAGGGGAAACCAGCGGAACCAGCATTTGGCTGGTTGGGCAAAGACAAAACAGGTTCTGTTTTTAGAACCTGAACCTGGTTGTTGTTTTCCCAGGTTGGAAAAACAGAACCAGAGGTTGTTTACCAACCTACCACCTGCTATTTTGTCCAGCCAGGTTGGTTCTGTTGCTTGGAATTATTTGGGATCATCCCTGGTTGTTCCTAGGTTGATTCCCAAGGTCCTTGCTAGCTAGAACTATTTAATCCTTCTCTGTTTGTACCTGAATATAGTCAAATTGATTCAAGCGAATTCCTTCCTCGCTGGAATTTCGTTTCTGCGCTATTCGACGGCGGAATGCTACCCGAGTCAACGCTAGTATGCTAGCACTCCAACGCTAGGCAAACGCTGTCCGAGCCATAACTTAGTAATGGCAGAACTTTTCGCGAGGCAACTTGGCTCATTTTAAAGCTCTTGGAGCGAGCTTCGATATAGCGAATTCTCAGCTTAATCCGATCGACGGTCTGCACGGCACGCTGCGCGACGTTCAAGGTACTCTTGCTGTTTTGACTAAGTCCTTCTTGATCCCTCTCTCTACAAACTCGGACCCGAGGATAGGGGCTGGTCTTGTACCAGGCACCCAGGGACCCTTGGAGGTGACCCCGAGGAGAGGTTTTAAGTTTGGTTAAGTCCTAATAGCTTGAGTTTATTAGGCCCTTACACCAACATGAACCGCCTGCGCAGCTTGTCGGCGTAGCCCTGCTGGTGCAGCCACAGCTTTCTCGCCTGTCGCACACGATCTCCAACCCAAGCTACTTATCCACCGGTGAGATCTCGCGCAACTCAGGCGACCTCCAGCAGCTCCTTCAGCTCCTTCAGCATCGTAGTGCTGTTGCTACTGCTGGCGGCGAGCAGGTCGTCGACATAGACCAGCACCCAGCAGGCCACTCCGTCGTCACCGACCTTGAAGTAGAGAGCCTCGTCGACCTGGCTCTTCTTCCACCCGGCGCCGACCAGCACGTCGTTGAGCGCCTTGTACCACAACATGGGCGACTGCTTCAGCCCGTAAAGGCTCTTCAGCAGCTTGCACACCCTGCCAGTCCCATCGTTGAAGTAGTCTGGACGGTACATGTACAGCACCCGGTCAAGCTTGCTCTGCAGAAAGGCGTTCTTCATGTCGAGCTGCATCGGGTTGATGTCGAAGACGACGACGATGCTAAGGAAGGTCCTCAGCGTGACGTAGCTGCTCACCGGCGCGTACGTCTCGTCGTAGTCGGTGCCATACATGTGCATGATGTTGGGTGCAAATGCACATTGCACGATATCCTGCCGTCTGTTTGTACGAGTATGCGTGTGTGAATGCATTTGGGTGTCATTAGAATGTTCGTGCGTTTGTTTGTATGTTTGTTTGCTTTCGCAATTTTTGCTTGATGAATTTGCAGGTACTTGCGCAAGGTTGGTTCTGTTGCTTGGAATTATTTGAGATCATCCCTGGTTGTTCCCACGTTGATTGTCAATGTCCTTGCTAGCTAGAACTATTTATTCCTTCTCTGTTTGTACCTGAATATAGTCAATTGATTCAAGCAAGTTTCTTCCTTGCTGGAATTTCGTTTCTACGCGGTTCGACGGCGAAATGCTACCCGAGTCAACGCTAGTATGCTAGCACTCCAACGCTAGGCAAACGCTATCGGAGCCTTAACTTCGTAATGGCAGAACTTTTCGCGAGGCAACTTGGCATATTTTAAAGCTCTTGGAGCGAGCTTCGATATAGCGAATTCTCAGCTTAATCCGATCGACGGTCTGCACGGCACGCTGCACGGTACTCTCGTTATTTTGGCTAAGTCATTCTTTACTCCTCTCTCTACAAACTCGGGCCCAATGATAGGGGCTGGTCTTGTACCAGGCACCCAAGGACCTTGGAGGTGACCCCGAGGAGAGGTTTGAAGTTTGATTTAGTCTTAATAGCTTGAGTTGATTAGGCCCTTACACCAACAAGCTGGTATCAGAGCTGCGTTATGTCAGAATGAACGGACAGGAATGACTGTACTAGCACAAAGTTGGATACAAGTAGTAAACCCTAATCTAGTGTACCCCCTAAGGTGTAACCCACTACAGCCTACAATCATATAAACATATAATGTTTGACACACCCCCATAGGCGCAGTGGGAGACAACCACAGGGTCACGAGACCAGTCAAAGCAAAGGAAGGCAAGCTCAGGGTGGATCTCAAGGATTCCACACAAATTCCGAGCACAAGCTAGTGGTCACAAGACCAGTTCACATGCAGGTTTATAACAGAGCAAGAAATATATACAATGATCACAACCTAGCAAGAGTAAACATGCAGGTATAGATATATATAGTGATCACAGTACAAGCAAGGTCAAGAGGTAAGTAAGTGAGGTCCAGTAGGCACAAGGCCCAGTAGAGTGCAGAAGCGCTGATGGTCACGAGGCTGAAGCGCCTTGGTGAACACATCAGCAGTGTTGGCCTCAGTGGCCACGTAGCGAATACAAAGCTGACCGCGCTGCTGCAGCTCACGAGCAAGGAAGTACCGCAGGGCGATGTGCTTCGTTCTGTGCTCCAGTCTGTGCTCCTCACACAAGGCAATGGCAGCCTTGTTGTCGACGTACAGTACTGGAGGAGAACGAGGCGGCTCTCCGAGGTCGGTCAGCAGGTAGGTCAGCCAGCGTAGCTCCTGGGCAGCCATGGCTGTAGCGTAGATCTCAGCCTCGCAACTGGAGCCGAGAACAGAAGAAGAGCGTGTAGAGCGCCAAGAAACTGAGCCAGAGCCAAGGCTGAAGGTGTAACCCTGAGACGACCGCTGAGTGGCCTGGTCGTCTGCCCAAGAAGCGTCTGAGTGCCCTGTGAGAACAACTCGGTCTCGCCCTCCAAGCACAAGCCCCATGCCCGACGTACTGCACAAGTAGCGCAACACCCTCTTAGCGGCATCCATGTGCTCCTTCCTGTGACGGCCAGGAGCGACATAGCGTGCAAGGATGCTAAGAGGGTATGCAAGGTCAGGTCGAGTGCAGGTCATCAGGTACATGAGGCAGCCCACAAGCTCTGGATACGGGCCACTCGGCTCTACGGACTCATCCGAAGGCAGAGCTGAGAGCGAGTGACCGGTAGGCAGAGGAGTGGACTGAGGCGAGGAGTACGTGAAGCGGAAGCGCTGGAGAACCTGCTGCACCATGTGTGACTGAGTCAGGGTGATGGTGCGCCGTGCTCTGTCCCGGGTGATCCGCAAGCCAAGATAGCTTGTCAGCTCACCCAGGTCTGTGCACGTGTGTCTCCTCTGCAGCTCCGACTTCACGTAGGCGAGTCCTGCAGTGTCAGCAGTGGCAAAGACCAAGTCGTCGACGTACACGAGGATGTAGAACGGCGGCAGCGAAGTGTCGGTGCGCAGGAACAGCGACGGGTCAGCTGTAGAAGGCGCGAACCCAAGAGCCGCAAGTGTAGTCCTCAGTGTGTCGTGCCACTCACGCGGAGCCTGGCGGAGACCGTAGACCGGCCGCTGAAGCCTCCACTGGGTACCAGGAGGAAACGACCCAGTGAAGCCAGGTGGGCGGCGCAGCCAGATCTCCTCGTGCAGGCTGCCCTGCAAGAAAGCAGTGCTGAAGTCAAGTGAGTGAAGCTCGTAGTCGCGGTGAGCGGCTATGTGCAGCAGCACCCGAAGAGTGGTCATCTTCCGGGTGGGGGAGAAGGTCTGGAAGAAGTCAACTCCCTCTCGCTGACTGAAGCCTCGAGCCACGTAACGCGCCTTGAAGACAGGCGGAGAACCCGGCGGCCGCTTCACCCTGAAAATCCACATGCCACTGACGATGTTCGCCCCAGGAGGGGGAACCTCGTCGACGTAGGTGCGTGTGGACTTCCAGGAAGCCATCTCGGCGTCCATGGCTGTCTGCCACTGAGAGGAGTAGGGACCTGCCATCGCCTCAGCGTAAGTGCGCGGGGTCGGGATGTCTGGTGCATCCGGGTCTCCCTCAGGGGCAACTAGCAAGGACACGAGACGGGGCAAAGCAGCAGCAAGACACTGGAACTCCTCCTGTCTGTCCTCAAGGACGTCCGTGCCAAGAGCACACTCACCCCCGACGGACAGAGGACAGACAGACTCAGACTCAGACTCAGCAACAAGGCTAGCAGCGTAGTCTAGACGACAGGCAGCAGCAAAGTCAACCAACTCAGCGACCAGAGCAGACGCAGTCGAGGACTCAAAGGTAGGGTCAGTGACAACAGTAGCGAGGAGACGCGTGACAGTAGGGTGCTCAGCACGGTACCGGTCAGACTCAGGGTCCGGAACGTGAGGCAAAGAGGACGCAGGAGGAGACGGTAGAGGGACATGCTGAGGAGCAGTAGAGGGACGCAGAGTCATGTAGTGAGTGCCTGGGACAGGAGGAGGACGCTCACGACGGACACGACTACCAGTGCGAGCAGGACGAACAGGCGACGCAGGACGAGACTCAGGCTCACGACGCTCTGTAAGACCTCCTGTGGGACCAGTGTAAGGAGAGGGAGCAGGGAGAGGCGAGGTAGGCGGTAACTGTGACTGCGGCTGGACAGGCGGAGGACACTCTACGGAGGGAGGAGGACAAGGAGGAGGAGCCTGCCCAAGAACCTACTGAAGGAGCGGTACGAAGTACGGTCGCGGCCGCGCAGCGTCTCCAGAAGCAGAGGAGACTCCAGCGGCCGGGTCCACAGCACCAGCAGCAGCTCCACCGGCCGGGTCCGCAGCACCAGTAGTAGCTCCAACGCCCGGGTCCTCAGCAGCAGCAGCAGCGCCACCGCTCGGGTCCTCAGCTCCAGCAGCAGCTCCACCGTCCGAGTCCTCAGTACCAGCAGCAGCTCCACCGTCCGGGTCCTCAGCACCAGCAGTAGCTCCACCAGGCGGGTCCGCAGCACCAGCAGCAGCTCCCACGTCCGGGTCCTCAGCACCAGCAGCAGCGCCACCCCCAGGGTCCGCAGCACCAGGAGCACCACTCCGAAGACTGCAGCGCCGTGTGTACCACTCGCGGATCTGCTGAATGGGGGGGAGCTCCTGGGTAGGAGGGGAAGTACCGGGACGAGCTCCAGCAGCACCTCTCCGGAGGCGGCAGTACTCGAGGTACCTCTCCTGCAGCTGCTGGGAGGAGAGGGCTCCTCCAGGTGTAGCACGCTCAGGCTCAGCACCCCCAGACGCAGCACCCCCAGACCCAGCACCCCCAGGCTCAGCACCTCTAGGCTCCGCACCTCCTTGCTCAGCACCCCCAGGCTCCGCACCCCCAGACTTAGCATATCAGCACTCCCAGGCTCAGCACCCCCAGACGCAGCACCCCCAGGCTCAGCACCCCCAGACGCAGCACCCCCAGGCTCAGCACCCCCAGGCTCAGCACCCCCAGACTCAGCACCCCCAGGCTCAGCACCCCTAGACGCAGGACGAGAGTCAACAGCTACCTCGACAGGCTCACCCGGGTCTACCTGGGACACACCTGAGGGAGCGGCACCCTGAGGGGGGAGGGGGTCTGGTACCTCAGCACCTGGAGCGAGGAAGAGAGGGGGGGGGGGAGCGGGGCAGTGCGGTAGGGGAAGAGGCGGTAGAAGGGGACGGACTCGTCAAAAGTGACGTCCTGAGAGGCCAGGACACGCCGCGAGGTGGGGTGGTAGAACTGCCAACCAGGGGCGTCCGGGACAAAGCCAAGGAAGACGCAGGGGACAGCGCGACGGGAGAGCTTGTCCGCGGACGTGTCGCGGACAAAAGCTCGGGATCCCCAGACCCGAAAACGCGACGCATCGCCAGCCTCTCCCGTCCAACGCAGTGTCGGAGAAGTCTCGGGCAAGGAGACACGGGGCCAGAGGTTGAGCTGATGCGCAGCGTATCGGACTGCAAACGGCCACAGAAAGTGGGGGGCAGCCGCATGAACCAAGGAGGTACGAGCGACCTCCATGACCAAGCCAATGCGGCGCTCAGCAACCCCATTCTGCTGTGGAGAGGCCGGAAGCGTGAACGACTGCTCAATGCCCTCCTGCTGACAGAAGGCCTCCAAGAGGCCAGAGGAAAACTCTCCACCTCTGTCAGAGTGCAGACGCAGGACAGGGAAGTCGGAGTGGAAACGCTCACTGAGCTGGAGACGAGATCTGCGGATCCAAGGGATCAAGACATCAGGGACGTCACCCTTGGTGCGCAAGGGGAAGACCGTGGTGTAGCGCGAGAAGTCGTCAACAACAATCAGGAAGTACCTCTCCTGACCCTGGCCACGGACGCGGGCTGGGCCCCACACGTCCATATGGAGCGTCTGCAAAGGAGCAGTCGTCGGGGGAAAGGAGGAGGAGTGAGGAGCGGCGCGCTGCCGCCCCTCGACACAGGGAAGACAGGGAGGAGCAGGCGAGGCTGGAAGGGGAGGGAGCACCCTGGGAAGACCAGCAACAAGGTCCCGTTTGTGCATGGTCCGAAGGCGCTGCACAGACGGGTGACCAAGGCGGTGGTGCCAAAGGACAGTCTCATGCGCCAGAGAGCGACACGAGCAGGGGGCGGACAGCTGACCTGACGCAGACGCAGACGCGGACGCAGCTACCTGAGGGGACTCAGTGGTCAGTGTGTAAAGGTCCGACCCCGGCTCCCGAGTGAAGGTAGCCAGGTGGCGACCCGTCCGAGCACACGTGCAGTGTGTCACGCGCTCGTAGGCAGGGGTGAACTGGTGAACACCCCTGTCCTGGAGCGCACTACCTGCCACCAAGTTCGTAGAGAACGAGGGGAGGTAGAGACAGCGTGCCGGACGGGACCGCCGGACAAGGAAGGACAGTGGAGGAGGTCGCAATGACCGGACCCCCAGAGGGGTCAGCAAGGGAGACAGCAACTGGCCGAGCGAGTGGCTCAAGGACAGTGCGGTCACGAAAGAAAGAGCGAGAAGCACCTGAGTCCAGGGTGAAGGTGTGCAGTGCTGCAGTCGACTCAGTACCAGGGGGCACGGACGCACGAGCACCTAGGGCTGCAGCCCCACCAGGACCTGTGGTAGGAGACGCACTAGCACCTAGAGCGGCAGCCGGACTGGCCTGAATGCCCGGGTCGGGCGGAACACGCAAGTACTGAGCACCCTCTCCACTAATAGACATCGCATACATGGCAGTGAGAATAGCATCAAAGTCTAAAGCCCAAATATCAACACCCCTCTTTTCCAGATCAGCCCAGCGCGGCAGCTCAGTGGCAGCAGGAAACTGAGTGCGCCACGCGTCGTTAAGGCGCGCGAAGCAGCGCTGCGTGGGGTGCGGCCTCCCACACTGCTGGCCGCTGCGGTCACCTGTGCGAATGACGTACGTGCAGGTAAAGCTACGCTGCGCATACCACTCACGGGCGGCCTGAAGCGTCGGGGCGGGCTGCTGACTCTGCCCTCCGCCAGTGCCTCCACGACCACCACCCCCACCGCCGCCGCCCCGGCCACCTCCACCCCTGCCGCCGCCACGACCACCTCCGCCTCCGCTGCCGCCTCCACCACCACTCCCACCGCTGCTGTCTCCTCCCCCACTGCCGCCACTAGTCTCCCCAGCCGCGCCTCCACTCCCACCGCCTCCACCCCCACCTCCTCCGCCGCCACCCCCACCCCTGCCCCCCTTGTTCCTGCGGCGCCCACTCGAAGCAGACGCGGTCCCGACCTTCTCAGCACCAAGGAGGTCGACAGCAGCAGCAGAGGCGACAGAGGGGAGGAGGGGGGAAGGGGAACACCCCTCAAAGAACGGGGTGCGGGGGTCGCCACGAGAGGTGCCTACAGCGACGATGCTCGCCTCAGCTGCAAGCAGTTCCTTCTCGAGGAGGGCAACAGTGAGCTCAGTGGGGGAGCGAGAGAGGAAGTGGTCCCTGACTGCGCGTAGAGAGTCAGGAAGGCGGGTGACGATGTGGTAGAGAGTGATCCAGAGCGGGGGGGGTTGCTAGTGAGAAACTCGGCAGGCATAGCAGCACGAAAGCGGGCCTCACTAGTCTTAAGGTGGGTGATGAGGTCTGCGACAGTGTGAAAGGAGGCTAGGTCGGGGAACAGGTAGGGGAGAGTGAGGCGGCCTAGCGTGGCAGAAGCGGGCGAGGAGTAGCGGGCAACTACAGCGGTGTAGAGGTCCTTAGCAGTCTTGCACTGGCCGAAGTGCTCGCGCTCGTCTAGCGGCAGGGAGTTGCGAATAGCAAAGCGAGCGTGCGCATCACGGGTCTGCCACTGGGAACGCAGAGTGCTGTCAGCAGTCGAGTCAGGGGCAGTGGCATGGCCTAGGGCGTGGTCGTACAGTGAGATATCTTCCTTGGCAGTGAGCTGTAGGAACAGGTGCAGGTCATCTAGCCAGGTTTCGAACTTCACTGGACGGCCCTCGGCATCGAAAGCTAGAACTGGCGGGCTAGCCATAGTGACAGTAGCAGTAGTAACAGTAGTAGTAGGAATCAGGCCGCTGAAAAGGTGTGCGGAGGGTCAACGGGGCCGGCGGGGCCGCTAGGCAAGGCGCGGGCGGGGTCGACTGTCCGTAGTGGCACACGAGCGGCAGTAGTAGGTAGCGTGGCAGCAGGAGCTGCAACGGTGCACTGGTGGCAGCTGCAGTGGCAGCAGTGTGCGCGGTAGGTAGAAGATAAACAACAGTGAGAGCGAGTGCCTCGCGGGCGGCGGCTGCAGAAGCGCACGGGCGGCAGCGGCGCACTGGGAACGGCGGTGCACGGGCAGCGGCAGCGCACGGGCAGCGGCAGCGTAGGAGCAGCGACGGCGCACGGGCAGCGGCGGCGCACAGGCAGCGGCGGCGCTCGGGAGGCAGCAGTGCGCAAGCAGCAGCGGAAGCAGCGGCGTACGAGCGGCTGCGGGCAGCGGGGCGTGCGCTAGCAGGCGACGGGCGGCTGCGGGGCGTGCGCGAGCAGGCGACGGGCGGCTGCGGGGCGTGCGCGAGCAGGCGACGGGCGGCTGCGGGCGGGCGGCCGCTGCGACAGCGGGCTGCGGGCCTGCGGGACGTGCGCGAGCAGGCGACGGGCGGCTGCGGGGCGTGCGCGAGCAGGCTACGAGCGGCTGCGGGGCGTGCGCTAGCAGGCGACGGGCGGCTGCGGGGCGTGCGCGAGCAGGCGACGGGCGGCTGCGGGGCGTGCGCGAGCAGGCGACGGGCGGCTGCGGGGCGCGCGCGAGCAGGCGACGGGCCGCAAGCGAGGGAAATAAGGCGCGCGCGGGAAAAAAAAAAAGACCGCGCGCGAGCGGCTAAGGGGCGGCGCGACGGGGCCTTAAGGGGCGGGTCGCGGGTCGCGGGAGGTAGGGGCCGTAAAAAAAAGTTCGAGGCGCCCTAGGTAGGTAGGTAGGTAGGTAGGGAACGGTGGGCCCTTAAAAAAAAAACGGTCCTAGCGAAGGACCTGCTCTGAAACCATGTCAGAATGAACGGACAGGAATGACTGTACTAGCACAAAGTTGGATACAAGTAGTAAACCCTAATCTAGTGTACCCCCTAAGGTGTAACCCACTACAGCCTACAATCATATAAACATATAATGTTTGACACGTCATAGTGATCCTCGTTATAGGTAGCTATGGCGGGCAATACCTCGGCGGGAGCTGGTTGATCTTTAGCCCAAGATCGAAGTGAGCGGCAGCCAAGATTCTGGTGTTTTGGCGCCAAGGGGAGCGCGAACCAACCAGGGCTCGCTGATCAAGGAGGTGCTGAAGAACTTCACCGTCGAGAAGTTCAATGGTGAGGGCTATGATGATTGGGCCTGGAAAATGCAACTCTATTTCCGTCAGATCGGTTTGCTGAAACTAATGATTGGGGAAGAGCCTAGACCGAGTGATCCCGCGCTGCAGAAAGATAGGGACAAGCGCGCCTCGGCTGGCTACTACTTGATGTCGCAGAGTTTGGAGCTGAACCAGCGTCACCACGTCATGCACCTACTGCCGGAGGTGGATTGCAGTCCGAAAGTGTGGACCGTGCTGAATGAGCTGCACGCCCCCACCTCCATTGTCGCGACGCTCATGATGGAGAGGGAGTTGTCCGCTTTGCGCCTAAGCGAGGGAGAGAAGATGCAACCTGTTTTGGACAAAATGCGCGACCTCTACGCGAAGTTGGCGACCGCGGAAATCACCTATCCGGGGCAGACCAAGTGCTTGAAAATGCTGTCGCTGCTCGTGGCTTCAATTCACAAGCAGAGTCGCCGTCAACTGAGGATTCTGGAGACGACGGCAGCAGCGGCTATGGGATGCAAGGGAGCCGACGTGGCAGAGGACATGGCTTCGGTGGTGCTGGGCATGGTGCAAAAAAGGACGACAACTCCAACGACCAACAAGGAGGTACCGGTTGGGGTCGCGGTGCGAAATCTGGACGTGGGGGCAAAACGGGTGCTGGTGGCAAAATGAAAGGGAGTTGCTGGTATTGTGAGAAGGAAGGGCATCCCTGGTTTTTGTGCTATAAGAAACCCGATGGATGGACCCCCCAGAATCATCACCAGGAGGGCGGCTCGCGGAGGAACCCGGCGCAAATATGGTCGCTGATTCATCCGACAACAACCCTGAGAGCAGCGGCGGTGCGGAAGGAGAAGAAGGAGCGCAGGGCCAGTTCTTCTGTATTGGAGAGCAGGGGGAGCAAGGAGATGCCTCTTCCAAGGTTGGAGCAGAGCTACACCCCCCCTGGTCTATTGGGAGTTGGACACGAGCGCTGCTTGGACGATGACGCCGCGCAAGGACCTGGGTTTGCCAAGGCTGGGGTGAGCACTAGCACGGATGGGGCTCGCACGTACAAGGGGCAGCTGGGCAATCGGGTGCTTTGGGATCTGCACGAGAGCACGGACGTGTACAGATCCATGTGGTAGTTGCCGGCGTTGGCGTGGCACGGTGGGGGGCAGGCTAGAGAGGGGTCTGCATCCCAGGGGGAGTGCAACGCCGTTGGAGGGGTTGGTGTGAAAGTGTCGGCCAGATCTGGGGAGACGGATTGGGCAACAGCACACCGACGCTTGGGGCATGTGGCAATGCCTTTGCTGAAGCAGCTAGAGAAAGATGGAGCCGTTAAGGGCTTGAAGCTGAACGGACAGCCACCTGATGAGAACTGTGAAATTTGCCTGCTTTCAAAGTTCACCAGTTTCCCCTTCCATTGTGTGGTTGGTAGGAGCAAGAAGCCTTTGGAGCTGGTCCACATGGACTTGGTGGGGCCACTGCCTGTACAACGGCACAAGGGGGAGCGGTATTTCCTTACAAATGTGGATGATTGGATTAGACTCATGTGGGCGTATCCGCTGAAGCAGAAGGACCATTCGTGGAGAAACAAGCGGAGTGTGTAGTGAAGCAGATTAGGACAGACCGGGGTGGTGAGTTCCTTGGAGCTGAGATGATGGCCTGGCTCAAGAAGCAGGGCATCTAGAGGGAGCTGACCACGGCTTACACCCCACAGTCCAAAGGTATAGCAGAACGGGCAAACTGGACCATTCTAGAGATAGCTAGGGCGCTGCTCATAGAATCTGGGCTGGGCAACTCGATGTGGCCCCATGCTGTCCGGCACGCCACCGTGGCTAGGAACAGGGTGCTCACTAAGGTTGGTGATGACTCGTGGGTGCCATTGGAGAGGTGGCTTGGGAGGAAGCCGCCAGTGGACATGCAAAGGGTGTTCGATTGCATGGCGATCGCCAACGTCCCCAAGACATACCGCAGTAAAATGGAGAAAGTGCAATCTGGTGTGTGCAGTTGTAGCTGGCTGCTGAGAGCAAGGGATGGCTGCTGTGGGAACCATCCAAGGGTGTGTTGTTTGACAGCAGGGATGTGAAGTTTGTTGAGGGCATGATGTATGGGAGCTGGGAGAAACAGCACCAGGGAAGCTAGTGGTAGCACCAGGGAAGCTTCTAGATCTGAGGGAGGAGAACAGCAGCAAGGCAAAACGAAGGTGTCAAGCTATCACAAAGGAGGAAGCTGAAGGGTGTCATTATGAAGAGTTGGGAGACACCCGTGACTAGGCCAGGACGTACCCATATGGCGACTATAAAGCTGACTGCAGGATCAGGTGTAGCGGAGTAGCAGCTTGGGACCGAAGAGGCAATGCTGATTCTACCTCATGGCTATGACCCGGATGAGGAGGACGAGCCTGCGTACTGTTTTCTTGCCCCTGCACCAGAGGAACCAGCTAGCATGGAGGAGGCACTAGCTGGACCAGATAGAGACAAGTGGCTGGCTTCTAGGGATGCTGAGTACCAGAGCCTGCTAGAGAATGGAACATGGGATCTGGTGGTGCTGCCTGATGGGAAAAAAGCGATACAATGCAAGTGGGTGCTGAGGATCAAGACCGATAACAAGGGGCAGGTCACCATCTACAAGAGTAGGCTGGTGGCTAAGGGGTTTATGCAGAAGGAGAAGCAGGACTTCAATGAGATCTTTGCTCCCACTGCCAAACCTCCTACCTTCCGTGTCTTATTGGCAGATGCAGCCGTTTGTGGGAAATTCCTAATTGAAATGGATTTTTCAACGGCATTCCTCAACGGGATTTTAGAGGAGGAGGTGTTCATGACGCAGCCGCCTGGGTATGAGGATGGTACGGGCAGGGTGTGCAAGCTGAAAAAGTCCATCTACGGCTTGAAGCAGGCGCCACGCTGCTGGTACCAGAGGTTGGCAGCTGTTTTAGAGGAGATGGGATTCAGGACCAGCAGCTGCGATGAGAGCCTCTTTCTCAAGGAGGGGGGGGGAGGAGCTGGTGCTGTTTCTGATCTTCGTGGACGACATTCTTCTCTTTAGCAGCAGCATGAAGGAGATCCAGAAAGTGCAGCAGCAACTAATGGAGAATTTCAAGTGCAAGAACTTTGGGGAGGTAAAGTACTACCTCGGGATGCACGTGGAGAGGGATCCTGATCACAGGTGGTTGAAGCTGCACCAGGAGAAGTTCATCAAAGAGCTTGGGGAGAAGTATGGGATTGAGAATGAGTGCAAGGTTGCAACTCCCCTGCCAGCAGAATTCAAGCTTGTGAAGGCTGCAGAAGATGAAGGGGTTGAAGCCGAGGAGCAGCAGCAATTTCAGTCCTTGGTGGGCAGCCTCTTGTACGCAGCGGTTCACGCGAGGCCCGACATCTCATTCTCGGTTGGGCAGCTCGCAAGGTTGGTGCAGAATCCATCTGAGGAGCAGGTGGATGCAGCTGAGCGTGTGGTGAAGTACCTGAACTCTCACCCAAGCATCGGAGTTCAGTACTCCGCATCGGCACAGGTCAAGGAGAAAGGGGTTGAGGTGCTGAAAGAGAAGGGGGAGCGGCTTGGAGAAGGCAAGCTATTTCTCACTTGCTTTATCGAGGCTATGTGGGCTTCTAAGAAGGAGGATTCCTCATCTGTGGGAGGATACATCTGCGTAGTTGGGGGAGGACCTGTTAGTTGGAGGTCTAAGAAGCAGACGGAGACGGCACTCTCTTCCGTAGAATCAGAGTACATGGCGATGTTCCATGGGGTGAAGGAGGTGATTTGGCTGAGGAGGCTGTTAGAGGAGATTGGCCAGGAGCAGAAGGTTGCTACGCCGCTGTTTTGTGATAGCAAGGGCGCTCTGGGGATGGCCAGGAACGCTGTGCTTCATGGGCTGAACAAGCACATGCGTATCAAGTGGCACTGGCTGCGTAAGGAGGTGAAAAGGGGGACGGTGAATCCGATCTACATCAAGACTCACCAGCAGCATAATCTGTTTTGTCTTTGCCCAACCAGCCAAATGCTGGTTCTGCTGGTTTCCCCTGGCCCTGTAGCATGCCGATACAGACAAAGAACATCCGACATTTACCCAAATTGTACCCCTATAGTGCCTTCCCCGCTACACTATAGTTAACCAAACAAAACAGTATAATTTCGAGTTGGATAGAACTGAATCTGCGCAATCAATTCAACCGAACTGCAAAGCTTCCATCTTAGGTTCCTTTGCGAGCTCGTCCTTTCTGCTTGCACTGTTCATAGCGCGTACAATCATGTACCGAAGCGCACATTGCGGGAGTACCTGCAAAATCTTCAAGCGACAATTGCAAAAGAAAACAAACACACGATATTCAATTCACACCCAAATGCATTCACACACGCATATCCGTACAAACAGACGGCAACATGTCGTGCAATATGAATTTGTACCCAGCAGGATGTCACCGCTCGGCTCCAAGTCGATGAAGGCATCCTGCTTCCCCATCAGGTGGTGGGAGCAACCGCTGTCGAGCAGGACCACCGCCGGGTTCGCCTGCACAGCTGCCGCCACCGCCTGGAAATCCTCACCGGCCTCCGGCGCCAGTGAGACGGTCGGCTCCACGACGCCGACCAGCGAGCACGACGCCTCCTTGTCGTCTCGCCCCTTACCACCGAAGGAGGGGTCGGCGTCCTTCGCCGAGGTCGATGGCTGGTCTAGCGCTTCTCCTTGCGCCGCTTGCTTCCTCGACGTGGACAAGCGCTGGCCGACCTCCCACGGCCTCCCTTGGCGTCGTCGTCGTCGGAGTCACTGCGGTCGGGGCACTCAAAGGAGAGGTGGTCGGGGCTATGGCAGATCCAGCACTCCTGATGCCGACCTCCGCCTCCTCGACCGCCATCCTTGGCCGTCCTCGTCTTGTCGACGTCCTTCGCCGGCTTGCCGCCTACGCTACCACCACCGCAAAACTGACCGCGCTGCCCTGGTCGACTACAGTCTTTCGTCGGGGCGATGTAGTTCGCTTGCGACAGGAGCTCCGAGGACCGCTCGGCTTCCTGCATTGCCTCGTTCTGCAGGATGTACGAGGTTAGGGAGTCCTCGTTGAGCGTCGCCCGCGTGCTCGGCACCACCGACAGCCGCTTCAGCAGGTTGTAGCTGCTCGGGAGCCCCTTTAGGACGTGCGTGACGTATGAGGCTGTAGAGTACTGCACGCCGTCATCCTCATTGTGGCGAGAAGCCGCCGAGCCTGGTTGCAGCAATCGGTCGCAGTCTGGTCGTCCATCCACAGATGCGTCATCTGCTCCTCCACCTGGCCAATGTACAAGTCGTCGGTGACCTGGTACGTCAACTCGATGGAGTGCCACACCTGATGGCCGGCGTCCGGGTAGTCTCTGCACGGTTTCAAGGTGATCTGCACGCCCGGCGAGCAGCATCATGATATGACCGTGAAGGTCAGCAGCTGCACAACGCGAAACTCCGCATGCCCTTCGAGCTAGTTCTCCGACGGCGTCGCCACAGTTCCGGCGGCGAAGCCCTTCAACCCGGCCATCTCCAGTTGTGGCTCAATGGCTTCCTTCCAGGTGAGGATGTCGGGACGACCGACCAGTAGGGGGGTGACCAAGATCCTGTCCGGCGTAAATTTGAAGTAGCCGTAACTCGGTGCTATTCCACCCGCCGTCACGTGGGTCGCCGACATCGGCGTCACATTGCTTCGACGTCCTCCGACGTCGCCCTGCGAGGACCTTGCTGCCGCCGACGACTGCAGTCGTGGCGCCGGAACGCCACTGACTTCATCGGCGTGAATCACACCTCGCTGCCTCGACGTGCCACCCGCACTGCTACCAACTTGGTCACTGGCGTTGACGCCCACGTCGACGCCGCCCTCGTTGTTCACCGGTCGAGGAGTGGCTGGTCGAGAAGGGTGCTTCGCCGCCCACATGGCGCAGATGCCAGCCTTGACGACCCCCAAGGGGAGAGTCTCCCCGTACTCACCAGCCTGATGGCGTCTCCTCGCATCCTCCAGCCGTGCCTCCAGGGTGTCCACCACCCCGGCGTCACCTACACCCACTATGGTGACTAACGCGCAGCTGCCGGCCTACTAACATGTAGGAATGTGCACCTAAGTCGCCTAGACCGAAGGTAAGTTGCATTACCTTCCACGCTCACCGCACCATGCGGAGATAACCCTATCAACGGGAGCTAATATACGGGCTAGGCACGGGTGTGAGGGTGATCGTAGCGTTCGTTCATTAGTCGTTTCCTTGTGCTCTCACTACTTGCTGGTTCACGGGGGAATTTGGCAAGAGTTTCACTAGCAAAAGTTTACAAAATGGTAGCAACAACATTGGCATACATAACTACATCCCAGCTAGCTAGCAATTTGGTCGACCTCCAGCGTAGCACAGTCGACCGCCTTCCAGCGCAACACTGCTCGCACTGCTCCAGCGTCGCAGGGACGCGGCTTGCCAACGTTGCAAGTCCGTGGTGTGCCAACGCTGCAGCAAGTCGGCTGCACAGCATTGCACTCGCAGGACAACGGTGCACCTTCTTCGCAGATGCGCGCGGCCAATTGGTGCTCCACGCCCTGTCACGAGCACAGCGCAGACGCCTGGCAAAGTCCACGCCAGCTACTGCGCCCACCAGCCACGTCGACCTCGGGATACCATCCCCGAGGTTGATCTCGCAAAAGCCATCCCGGCGACATTCGCACGCCTCCGCGGAAGTCCGTCGCCCGGGTATCCCGGTCGACCAGGCAACCAGGTCGACACCACCAGGTCGGCGTCACCCCTGGTCGGCCTCCTCGCGTCGACCACGGAAGAACTGGGCCGCCGACTTTGCCAAGTTGTCGGCCATCGCAAGTCGGCGCCCTGAAGTCGGCGTCCTGCCAGGTCGACCTCGCCAGGTCGACCACCCCCGAACTCGGCGCCCCGAATTCGGCGCCCTTGCTGTGGCCCCCATGCAAGTCAACCAACCTCGTCGACCAGCTAGCCCACTGCTGCAGGTCGGCTGCGTCCCGCGCACCCGACCACGAGGTCGGCTCCGCCCAAGCGAGGACGGGGCCAAACACAACTCCCGTTGATAATGGGCAACTAACGCACGTATTCATAGTACCATCCATATGGATAAGTATTGCACTTGCTCTTAATACCATCCACATAGGTACATTACACACTTGCTCTTAGTACCATTAACACTAGTAACACACTTACTCTTAGTACCATCTACATGGGTAAGTAAAACGCTTACTCTTCGTACCATCCATATGGGAAAATAACACACTTACCCTTAATACCATATATATCAATAAGTAACGCACTTACTCTTAGTACCATCCACATGCGAGAGTTACGCACTTATTCTTAGTACCATCCACATGGGTAAGTAATGCACTTACTCTTAGTACCAACCATATAGGTATGTAACGCACTTATTTTTAGTATCATCCGTATGGGTAAGTAACATATGGGTAAGAAACGCACTTCTCCTAGTACCATCCACATTCATAAATTACGCACTTACTTCTAGTACTATCCACATAGGTACGTAGCGCACATATTCTTAGCACCATCAATATGGGTAAGTAACGTACATACTCATAGTACCATCCACATGGGTAAGTAACGCACTTACACTTAGTACCATCCACATGGGTAATTTACGCATTCTCTCTAGTACCATCCATGTCGGTAAGTAACGTGGACCAGAATCGCTAGAGCTGGTCGGCTACGTGGACGCCGACGACGCCGGTGACAAGCAGAAGCGGACGAGCACGGGCGGCTACGTGTTCGTCTACGGAGGTGCCGCAGTCTCCTGGTCGAGCCAACGCATCAAGTGCGCGACGCTGTCGTCGACCGAGTCGGAGTACATGGTGGCCACTAACGCCGGTAAGGAGGGATGCCGCCTTCACTTCCTCTTTGCAGAGTTCCGGCAGCTGGATGCCAGGACGCCGACCGTCCTTCGGGTGGACAACAAGTCAGCCATCACGGTTGCCGAGGGCATGGGGTTGACGGGCAACCTCAAGCACATGGAGCGACGACAGGCCTGGCTGCAGCACATAGTGAGGCGCGGGAAATTCACGCTGAAGTACATCCCCGCCACTGAGCAGCTGGCCGACTTCTTGACGAAGGCGCTGCACTATCCGGCCTTCAACCGGTGCTCCGTCGCAATCGGCAAAGTGCGCCTGGCCGACATGGGCGACGGCGATGATGGCGTGCAGCAGTAGGTGCCATGCCCTCTTGCATGGCTGGTGCGGTGACCGGTGTGTTGTGTGTTGTGTGCACGTCGGCGAGCTATTCACCGAAAAGTGCTGCCGTTGGGGCTGAGGGCCCAAACGTGTACGCGGCAGGGGAGTGTGAACGGGAGTTGTTGTTGGCCCCATCCTTATTTGGTCAGAGTCGACTTCATAGTCAGGTGTGAAGGGAGCGCAGTCGATCAGTTGCAGTGGGCAACACTGATTTGGGCGCGCAGGTCGACGAGGTGGTCGACCTGCTCGAGGCCATTGCCACGCCGCCGAAGATCGGAAGCCGGCGGTCGAACAGACCTGGGCGCCAACTTTGGGAGGGCGCCGACTACGGGAGGTCAAATTGGGAGGTCGACCTGTGGAGGGCGTCGACTTTGAGACGCCGACTTGGGGAGGCCGACTTTGGTAGTCGGTTGATGTGTGTGCTGGTCGACCTTGGGCTGGTCGACCAGGTGCGCGGTCGACTTGGGACGGTCGACAGCTGGTGGTTATCGACCTGCAGGGTCGACGGGCACAAGGAGGAGCTGGTCGACGTGGTGGTTGCACGGTCGACCAGGTTATCCGAGCGACGGGTTCTGCGGAGGCACGCGACTGTCGCCCAGGTGTTCGTGGCGAGGCCGACCTCGGTGTGGTATTCCAAGGTCAACGAGGCTGATCAGACAGCATGGGGACGATATGGTGTGTGCGCTGTGCAGGTGACAGGCTTGGCACGCCAATCATCTGCGAGCATCTACGAAGCAGGTGCACTGCTGTCCTGCGGATGCAATGCTGTGCAGCCGAATTGCCGCAGCGTTGGCACGCTGTACACTTGCATTCTTGGCAGGCCGCAACTGGTGGAGCGCGGTCGACCAACTCATGCTGGAATGCGGTCGACTGTGCTGCGCTGACAGTTGTCCTGTCAGCATGCTAGCTCTGATGTAGTCATTGCTGCCTCGCTATTCTGTATCATTGTTGTCAACTTTTCGTAGTGTATCTCTTTCCAAACTTCCCCGTGAACTAGCAAGCAGTTTGTGCACAAGGAAACTACTAAGGAACGAACGCAAAGATCACTCCCACCCGGTGCCTAGCCCGTATTCTAGCTCTCGTTGATAGAGTTATCTCCGCAAGACCACCCACATGGGTAAGTAACGCACTTACTGTTAGTACCATCCACATAGGTAAATACCGCATTTACTCTTAGTATCATCCATATAGGTACGTAACGCACTTACTCTTAGTACCATCCATACAGGTAAGTAACGCATTTACTCTTAGTATCATCCAGATGGATAAGTAACAAACTTTCTTTTAGTATCATCCATATGGGTGAGTAATAGACTTACTGCTAGTACCATTCCCATGGGTAATTTACGCACTAACTTCAAGTACCATCCATATGGGTAAGTAACGCACTTATTCTTAGTACCATCCATATAAGTAACAGATTTTCTCTTAGTACCATCCACATGGGTAAATAACGCACCTACTGTTAGTACCATCCAGATGAATAAGTAACACACTTTCTCTTAGTACCATCCATATAAGTGATTTATGCAGTTGCTCTTAGTCCCATTCACATGGGTAAATTACGCAATTTTTCTTTGTACCATCCACATGGGTAATTTATGCACTTGCTCTTTGTACCGTCCACATAGGTAAGTAACGCACTTACTCCTAGTACCATCCACATAGGTAAATTGCGCACTTACTTCGAGTACCATCCACATAAGTTCGTAACTCACATATTCTTAGTACCATCCACGTGGGTAACTAATACAGTTACTCTTAGTACCATCCACATGGGTAAGTAACACAGTTACTCTTAGTACCATCTGCATGGGCAAACAACGCAATTACTCTTAGTACCATTCACATGGGTAATTTACGCACTTACTTTTAGTACCATGCACATAGGTATGTAAGTAACGCACTTACTCCTCGTACCATCTATATGGGTAAGTAAAACACTTCCTCATCGTACCATCCATATGGGCAAGTATCATACTTACACTTAGTATCATCCACATGGGTAGTTCATGCTCTTGCTTTTTCCATATGGGTAAGTAATTCAGTTACTCTTCGTACCATCCACGTCGACGCCGCCCTCGGTGTTCACCGGTCGAGGAGATGCAGGCCGAGAAGGAGGGTGCTCCGTCGCCCACACGGAGCGGATGCCAGCCTCGACGACCGCCCAGGGGAGGTCGCCGAACTCCTTCGCCTCATGACGTCTCCTCGCGCTCTCCAGCCGTGCCTCCAGGGTGTCCACCACCCCCGTGTCACCTACGGCGCCTACCATAGTGACTACTGCACAGCTGCCGGCCTACGAACAACTTAGGTAAGGTGCAACTAAGTCGACTGAAAGGTAAGTCAGGTGCCGTCCACGCTCACCGCACCATGCGGAGATAACTACTACAACGGGAGCTAGACTACGGGCTAGGCATGGGTGCTCGTGTGATCTCTGCGTTCGTTGGTCCTTAGTCGTTTTCCTAGTGCACACACAGCTTGCTAGTTCACAGGGAGAATTGGCAAGAGTTTCACTAAAAAAAGCCGACAACAAGTGTTCAATGAAGTTGGCAAGGCAAGACTACATCAGAGCTAGCATGCAAGCAGGACGACTGCCAGTGCAGCACGGTCGACCGTGTGCCAGCACGACTTGGTCGACCGCGCTCCAGCAGTGCAGAGTCGCGGCTTGCCACCGCTGCAAGTCGACGGCGTGACAACAGCGTTGCTGTTGGTGTAAGGGCCTAATAAACTCAAGCTATTGAGACTTAATCAAACTTAAAACCTTGTCAAACATTATATGTGTTGGTTGTTGTTAGGCTACAGTTGGTTAGACCATATGGGGTACAGATCTCTAGGGTTTACTATTTGTACTGCCTTCCTTGTTAGTTCAGTCATTCCAGTCTGTTATTTCGACATGGTATCAGAGCAGGTCCTTCTCTAGGACCGTTCCTAAGGGCCCACCGTTCGCTACCTAACTACCTACCTACTACCGGAGCGCGTTCTTAGCGCCTCCCCCGTAGCGCCCTCGAGCGCTTCATTATTTTTTATTCGGCCCCGCTGGCCCCGTCGATCGAGCCCCGTCTAGAGGCCCCGCGGCCCCGTCGCATTTGACCTAGAGGCCCCTCACGGCCCCGTCGCGCCGCCCCTTAGCGCCTCGAACGACCCCGCCGCTCGCCCCTTAGCGGCCCCGTCGGCCTTGCGATCGCCCCTAACGGCCCGCGCACCGCCCGCTACCGGCCCGCGCACCGCGCACGCAGCCCGCATTTTACCCCCGCGGCCTGCGTGCTGCCCGCTGCCGGCCCCGTCGCACTGCCCGCGCACTGCTCGCACGCCTTTGCGTCGCTAGCGCACAGCCCGCCGCGGCCCCGCCGGCCCGCGATTTGCACCGCTGCAGCTGCCGCCCGCCGGTCCCCCGCTGCTGCTGCCGCTGCTGCCCGCGAGTCGCCCGCTGCCGCTCCCGCGTTTCTGCCGTGCCCGCAGCCGCTGCCGCCGCTACTACCGCCCGTGCACTGCTGCTGCCGTGCCCGCTGCCCGCAGCCGCTTGCACGCCGCTGCTTCTGCTGCTGCTTGCGTGCCGCTGCCCGTGCGCCGCCATTGCCCGTGCGCCACCGTTCCCCGTGCGCCGCTGCCGCCCGTGCGCTTCTGCAGCCGCCGCCCGCGAGGCACTCGCTCTCACTGCTGTTTATTTACTACCTACCGCGCACACTGCTACCACTGCAGCTACCACCAGTGCGCCGTTGCAGCTCCTGCTGCCACGCTACCTACTATTGCCGCTCGTGTGCCACTACGGACAGTCGACCCCGCCCGCGCCTTACCTAGCGGCCCCGCCGGCCCCGTTGACCCTCCGCACACCTTTCCAGCGGCCTGATTCCTACTACTACTGCTACTGCTACTGTCGCTATGGCTAGTCCTCCCGTTCTAGCTTTCGATGCCGAGGGCCGTCCGGTGAAGTTCGAAACCTGGCTAGATGACCTGCACCTGTTCCTACAGCTCACTGCCAAGGAAGATATCTCACTGTACGACCACGCCCTAGGCCATGCCACTGCCCCTGACTCGACTGCTAACAGCACTCTGCGTTCCCAGTGGCAGACCCGTGATGCGCATGCTCGCTTTGCTATTCGCAACTCCCTGCCGCTAGACGAGCGCGAGCACTTCGGCCAGTGCAAGACTGCTAAGGACCTCTACACCGCTGTAGTTGCCCGCTACTCCTCACCCGCTTCTGCCACGCTAGGCCGCCTCACTCTCCCCTACCTGTTCCCCGACCTAGCCTCCTTTCACACTGTCGCAGACCTCATCACCCACCTTAAGACTAGTGAGGCCCGCTTTCGCGCTGCTATGCCTGCCGAGTTTCTCACTAGCAACCCCCCCCCACTCTGGATCACTCTCTACCACATCGTCACCCGCCTCCCTGACTCTCTGCGCGCAGTCAGGGACCACTTCCTCTCTCGCTCCCCCACTGAGCTCACTGTTGCCCTCCTCGAGAAGGAACTGCTTGCAGCTGAGGCGAGCATCGTCGCTGTAGGCACCTCTCGTGGCGACCCCCGCACCCCGTTCTTTGAGGGGTGTTCCCCTTCCCCCCTCCTCCCCTCTGTCGCCTCTGCTGCTGCTGTCGACCTTCTTGGTGCTGAGAAGGTCGGGACCGCGTCTGCTTCGAGCGGGCGCCGCAGGAACAAGGGGGGCAGGGGTGGGGGTGGCGGCGGAGGAGGTGGGGGTGGAGGCGGTGGGAGTGGAGGCGCGGCTGGGGAGACTAGTGGCGGCAGTGGGGGAGGAGACAGCAGCGGTGGGAGTGGTGGTGGAGGCGGCAGCGGAGGCGGAGGTGTTGGGTGCAAATGCACATTGCACGACATCCTGCCGTCTGTTTGTACGAGTATGCGTGTGCGAATGCATTTGCGTGTGAATGGTGTGTTCGTGTGTTTGTTTGCTTTCGCATTTTTCGCTTGATGCATTTGCAGGTACTCGCGCAATGTGCGCTTCGGCACAACATTGTATGCGCTATGAACAGTGCAAGCAGGAAGGACGAGCTCGCAAAGGAACCCAAGATGGAAGCTTTGCAGTTCGGTTGAGTTGATTGTGCAGATTCAGTTCTTTCCAACTCGAAATTGTACTGTTTTGTTTGGTTAACTATAGTGTAGCAGGGAAGGCACTATAGGGGTACAATTTAGGTGAAGGTTGGATGTTGTTTGTCTGTATCTGCATGCTACAAGGCCAGGGGAAACCAGCGGAACCAGCATTTGGCTGGTTGGGCAAAGACAAAACAGGTTCTGTTTTTAGAACCTGAACCTGGTTGTTGTTTTCCCAGGTTGGAAAAACAGAACCAGAGGTTGTTTACCAACCTACCACCTGCTATTTTGTCCAGCCAGGTTGGTTCTGTTGCTTGGAATTATTTGGGATCATCCCTGGTTGTTCCCAGGTTGATTCCCAAGGTCCTTGCTAGCTAGAACTATTTAATCCTTCTCTGTTTGTACCTGAATATAGTCAAATTGATTCATGTGAATTCCTTCCTCGCTGGAATTTCGTTTCTACGCGGTTCGTTGGCGGAATGCTACCCGAGTCAACGCTAGTACGCTAGCACTCTAATGCTAGGCAAACACCGTCTGAGCCATTACTTCGTAATGGCAGAACTTTTCGCGAGGCAACTTGGCTCATTTTAAAGCTCTTGGAGCGAGCTTCGATATAGCAAATTCTCAGCTTAATCCGATCGACGGTCTGCACGGCACGCTGCGCGACGTTCAAGGTACTCTTGCTGTTTTGACTAAGTCCTTCTTGATCCCTCTCTCTACAAACTCGGACCCGAGGATAGGGGCTGGTCTTGTACCAGGCACCCAGGGACCCTTGGAGGTGACCCCGAGGAGAGGTTTTAAGTTTGATTAAGTCCTAATAGCTTGAGTTTATTAGGCCCTTACACCAACAAGCTGGTATCAGAGCTGCGTTATAGTGATCCTCGTTATAGGTAGCTATGGCGGGCAACACCTCGGCGGGAGCTGGTGAATCTTCAGCCCAAGATCGTAGCGGCAGCCAAGATTCTGGTCTTTCAGCGCCAAGGGGAGCGCGAACAAACCAGGGCTCGCTTGTCAAGGAGGTGCTGAAGAATTTCACCGTCGAGAAGTTCAATGGTGAGGGCTATGATGATTGGGCCTGGAAAATGCAATTATATTTCCGTCAGATCGGTTTGCTGAAACTAATGATTGGGGAGGAGCCTAGACCGAGTGACCCCACGCTGCAGGAAGATTGGGACGAGCGCTCCTCGGCTGGCTACTATTTGATGTCGCAGAGTTTGGAGCTGAACCAGCGTCACCACGTCATGCACCTGCTGCCGGAGGTTGAATGCGGTCCGAAGGCGTGGACCGTGTTGAGGGAGCTGCACGCCCCGACCTCCGTTGTCGCAACGTTGATGCTGGAGAGGGAGCTGTCCGCGTTGCGCCTGAGCGAGGGAGAGCCGGTGCAACCAGTCCTGGACAAGATGCGCGACCTCTACGCGAAGTTGGCGACCGCGGGAATCACCTACCCGGAGCAGACCAAGTGCTTGAAGATGCTCTCACTGCTGCCAGAATCGTGGCTTCAATTTACGAGCGGATTGAGCCTGCCGCAGAACCAGAGCTTGTGGACGCTCGAGTGGGTGCGGACGAAGATTCTGGAGGAGGACTTCCGTCGCCGCCAACTGAGGGGTGGAGACGACGGCAGCAGCGGCTACGGGATGCAAGGGAGCCGACGTGGCAGAGGACGTGGCTTCGGTGGTGCTGGACGCGGTGCAAAGAAAGACGACGACTCCAACGACCAACAAGGAGGTACCGGTTGGGGTCGCGGTGCGAAATCTGGACGTGGGGGCAAGTCGGGTGCTGGTGGCAAAATGAAAGGGAGTTGCTGGTATTGTGAGAAGGAAGGGCACCCCTGGTTTTTGTGCTATAAGAAACCCGATGGATGGACCCCCCAGAATCGTCACCAGGATGGCGGCGCGCGGAGGAACCAGAAAAACGGCGCGAACATGGTCGCTGATTCGTCCGACAACACCCCGAAGAGCAACGGTGGTGCGGAGAAGAAGAAGGAGCGCACCGCAGGCCAGTTCTTCCATGTGGGAGACAAGGGGGAGCAAGGAGACGCCTCTGCCAAAGTTGGAGCAGAGCTGCACCCCCTAGACTATTGGGTGTTGGACACAGGCGCTGCTTGGACGATGACGCCGCGCAAGGACCTGCTGGACGAAGTACGAGCTGCACCGATCAATGAAGTGTGCTCCGCCTCTGGACACATGTTGAAGGTGGCTGGTGCGGGACGAGCTGCGTTTAAGGGAGCGGATGGCAAGCCGGTGGTGCTGCACGACGTTCTCTTCGTCCCCGACCTGAAGGCCAACCTTATCTCCCTCCGTAAGCTTGGCAAGGCTGGGGTGAACACCAACACGGATGGGGCACGCACTTATAAGGGGAAGCTGGGCAATCGGGTGCTTTGGGATCTGCACGAGAGCAAGGACGTGTACAGATCTATGTGGCAGCTGCCGGCCCTGGCGTGGCATGGTGGGGGGCAGGCTGGAGAGGGGTCTGCATCCCAGGGGGAGTGCAATGCCGTTGGAGGGGTTGGTGTGAAAGTGTCGGCCAGATCTGGGGAGACAGATTGGGCAACGGCACACCGACGCTTAGGGCATGTGGCAATGCCTTTGCTGAAGCAGCTGGAGAAGGATGGAGCCGTTAAGGGTCTGAAGCTGAACGGACAGCCACCCGATGACAACTGTGAAATCTGTTTGCTTTCAAAGTTCACCCGTTTCCCTTTCCATAGTGTGGCTGGCAGGAGCAAGAAGCCTTTGGAGCTGGTCCACATGGACTTGGTGGGGCCGCTGCCGGTGCAAGGGCACAAGGGGGAGCGGTATTTTCTTACAATTGTGGATGACTGGAGCAGGCTGATGTGGGCGTATCCGCTGAAGCAGAAGGACCACGCCGCCTCCACGATACGGGACGATTGGCTGCCATTCGTGGAGAAGCAGGCGGAGTGTGTAGTGAAGCGGATTAGGACAGACCGGGGTGGTGAGTTCCTTGGAGCTGAAATGGCGGCCTGGCTCAAGAAGCAGGGCATCCAGAGAGAGCTGACCACGGCTTATACCCCACAGTCCAATGGTGTAGCAGAACGGGCAAACCGGACCATTCTGGAGACAGCTAGGGCGCTGCTCATAGAATCTGGGCTGAGCAATTCTATGTGGCCTCATGCTGTCCGGCACGCCACTGTCGCTAGGAACAGGGTGCTCACCAAGGTTGGGGATGACTCGTGGGTGCCGTTGGAGAGGTGGCTTGGGAGGAAGCCGCCGGTGGACATGCTGAGGGTGTTCGGTTGCATGGCAGTCGCCCACGTCCCCAAGACCTACCGCAGTAAGTTGGGGGCGAGTGCAATCTGGTGTGTGCATTTGGGGCTGGCTGCTGAGAGCAAGGGATGGCTGCTGTGGGAACCATCCAAGGGTGTGTTGTTTGACAGCAGGGATGTGAAATTCATTGAGGGCATGATGTATGGGAGCTGGGAGAAACAGCCGGAGGCAAGGGTGTCCCAGCAGATGGAGCAGATCACCATGCAGCTGGACCTGACTCCTAGTGTGTGGGAGGAGGGAGAGGAGGCAGCTGCTGGAAATGGTGATGGAGAGAAGGTACAGGAGGCATCTGCTGGTGGAGAAAATGGTGTGGAAACTGGCGGCAGCACTAGTGGAGCTGCTGGACCCGAGGGAGGAGAGAAGCAGCAGGGAAAAACTAAGAAGCCGAAGGGTGTCGTTATGAAGGGATGGGAGACACCCGTCTCCAGGCCAGGACGTACCCGTATGGCTACTAAGAAGCTGACTGCAGGAACTGATGCAGCAGAGCAGCAGCTAGGGACCGAAGAGGCATTGCTGATTCTACCTCATGGCTATGACCCGGATGAGGAGGATGAGCCTGCGTACTGTTTTCTTGCCCCTGCACCAGAGGAACCAGCTAGCATGGAGGAGGCATTAGCTGGACCAGATAGGGACAAGTGGCTGGCTTCTAGGGATGCTGAGTACCAGAGTCTGCTGGAGAATAGGACATGGGATCTGGTGGTGCTGCCTGATGGGAAGAAAGCGATACAATGCAAGTGGGTGCTGAGGATCAAGACCGATGACAAGGGGCAGGTCACCATCTACAAGAGTAGGCTGGTGGCGAAGGGGTTTATGCAGAAGGAGAAGCAGGACTTCAACGAGATCTTTGCTCCCACTGCCAAACCCCCTACCCTCCGTGTCTTGTTGGCAGATGCAGCTGTTAGTGGGAAATTCATCATTCAGATGGATATTTCAACGGCATTCCTGAATGGGATTTTAGAGGAGGATGTGTACATGACGCAGCCGCCTGGGTATGAAGATGGTACGGGCAGGGTGTGCAAGCTCAACAAGTCCATCTACGGCTTGAAGCAGGCGCCACGCTGCTGGTACCAGAAGTTGGCAGCTGTTTTAGAGGAGATGGGATTCAGGACCAGCAGCTGTGATGAGAGCCTCTTTCTCAAGGGCGAGGGGGAGAAGCTGGTGCTGTTTCTGGTCTATGTGGACGACATTCTTCTCTTCAGCAGCAGCATGAAGGAGATCCAGAAAGTGCAGCAGCAACTGATGGAAAACTTCAAGTGCAAGAACCTTGGGGAGGTAAAGTACTACCTCGGGATGCACGTGGAGAGGGATCCAGATCACAGGTGGTTGAAGCTGCACCAGGAGAAGTTCATCAAGGAGCTGGGGGAGAAGTATGGGATTGAGAATGAGCGCAAGGTTGCAACTCCCCTGCCAGCAGAATTCAAGCTTGTGAAGGCTGCAGAGGATGAAGGGGTTGAAGCTGAAGAGCAGCAGCAATTTCAGTCCTTGGTGGGCAGCCTCTTGTACGCAGCAGTTCACACGAGGCCCGACATCTCTTTCTCGGTTGGGCAGCTGGCTAGGGTGGTGCAGAATCCATCAGAGGAGCAGGTGGATGCAGCTGAGCGTGTGGTGAAGTACCTGAACTCTCACCCAAGCATTGGAGTTCAATACTCCGCATCTGCACAGGTGAAGCAGAAAGGGGTGGAGGTGCTGAAAGAGAAGGGGGAGAGGCTTGGAGAAGGCAAGCTATTTCTCACTTGCTTTACCGATGCTACGTGGGCTTCTGAGAAGGAGGATTCCTCATCTGTGGGAGGATACATCTGCGTAGTTGGGGGAGGACCTGTTAGTTGGAGGTCCAAGAAGCAGACGGAGACGGCACTCTCTTCCGTAGAATCAGAGTACATGGCGATGTTCCATGGGGTGAAGGAGGTGATTTGGCTGAGGAGGCTGTTAGAGGAGATTGGCCAGGAGCAGAAAGTTGCTACGCCGCTGTTTTGTGATAGCAAGGGGGCTCTTGGGATGGCCAGGAACGCTGTGCTTCATGGCCTGAACAAGCACATGCGTATCAAGTGGCACTGGCTGCGTAAGGAGGTGAAGAGGGGGACGGTGAATCCAATCTACATCAAGACTCACCAGCAGCCAGCAGACTTTCTCACCAAGAGGCTTGCGGATGAGCCTCATTGGCGTTGTGTGCGCATGAGTGGAATGAGCATGAACTAGCATGGAATGATGGGGATGCAGCCGGCAGGTTGAGGGGGAGTGTGTTGGGTGCAAATGCACATTGCACGACATCCTGCCGTCTGTTTGTACGAGTATGCGTGTGCGAATGCATTTGCGTGTGAATGGTGTGTTCGTGTGTTTGTTTGCTTTCGCATTTTTCGCTTGATGCATTTGCAGGTACTCGCGCAATGTGCGCTTCGGCACAACATTGTATGCGCTATGAACAGTGCAAGCAGGAAGGACGAGCTCGCAAAGGAACCCAAGATGGAAGCTTTGCAGTTCGGTTGAGTTGATTGCGCAGATTCAGTTCTTTCCAACTCGAAATTGTACTGTTTTGTTTGGTTAACTATAGTGTAGCAGGGAAGGCACTATAGGGGTACAATTTAGGTGAAGGTTGGATGTTGTTTGTCTGTATCTGCATGCTACAAGGCCAGGGGAAACCAGCGGAACCAGCATTTGGCTGGTTGGGCAAAGACAAAACAGGTTCTGTTTTTAGAACCTGAACCTGGTTGTTGTTTTCCCAGGTTGGAAAAACAGAACCAGAGGTTGTTTACCAACCTACCACCTGCTATTTTGTCCAGCCAGGTTGGTTCTGTTGCTTGGAATTATTTGGGATCATCCCTGGTTGTTCCCAGGTTGATTCCCAAGGTCCTTGCTAGCTAGAACTATTTAATCCTTCTCTGTTTGTACCTGAATATAGTCAAATTGATTCATGTGAATTCCTTCCTCGCTGGAATTTCGTTTCTACGCGGTTCGTTGGCGGAATGCTACCCGAGTCAACGCTAGTACGCTAGCACTCTAATGCTAGGCAAACACCGTCTGAGCCATAACTTCGTAATGGCAGAACTTTTCGCGAGGCAACTTGGCTCATTTTAAAGCTCTTGGAGCGAGCTTCGATATAGCAAATTCTCAGCTTAATCCGATCGACGGTCTGCACGGCACGCTGCGCGACGTTCAAGGTACTCTTGCTGTTTTGACTAAGTCCTTCTTGATCCCTCTCTCTACAAACTCGGACCCGAGGATAGGGGCTGGTCTTGTACCAGGCACCCAGGGACCCTTGGAGGTGACCCCGAGGAGAGGTTTTAAGTTTGATTAAGTCCTAATAGCTTGAGTTTATTAGGCCCTTACACCAACAGGAGGTGGTCGTGGCGGCGGCAGGGGTGGAGGTGGCCGGGGCGGCGGCGGTGGGGGTGGTGGTCGTGGAGGCACTGGCGGAGGCCCGAGTCAGCAGCCCGCCCCGACGCTTCAGGCCGCCCGTGAGTGGTATGCGCAGCGTAGCGTTACCTGCACGTACGTCATTCGTGTTGGGTGCAAATTTACATTGCACCACATCCAGCCGTCTGTTTGTACGAGTATGCGTGTGCGAATGCATTTGGGTGTGAATGGAATGTTCGTGTGTTTGTTTGCTTTCGCATTTTTCGCTTGATGCATTTGCAGGTACTCGCGCAATGTGCGCTTCGGCACAACATTGTATGCGCTATGAACAGTGCAAGCAGGAAGGACGAGCTCGCAAAGGAACCCAAGATGGAAGCTTTGCAGTTCGGTTGAGTTGATTGCGCAGATTCAGTTCTATCCAACTCGGAATTGTACTGTTTTGTTTGGTTAACTATAGTGTAGCAGGGAAGGCACTATAGGGGTACAATTTAGGTGAAGGTTGGATGTTGTTTGTCTGTATCTGCATGCTACAAGGCCAGGGGAAACCAGCGGAACCAGCATTTGGCTGGTTGGGCAAAGACAAAACAGGTTCTGTTTTTAGAACCTGAACCTGGTTGTTGTTTTCCCAGGTTGGAAAAACAGAACCAGAGGTTGTTTACCAACCTACCACCTGCTATTTTGTCCAGCCAGGTTGGTTCTGTTGCTTGGAATTATTTGGGATCATCCCTGGTTGTTCCCAGGTTGATTCCCAAGGTCCTTGCTAGCTAGAACTATTTAATCCTTCTCTGTTTGTACCTGAATATAGTCAAATTGATTCAAGCGAATTCCTTCCTCGCTGGAATTTCGTTTCTGCGCTATTCGACGGCGGAATGCTACCCGAGTCAACGCTAGTATGCTAGCACTCCAACGCTAGGCAAACGCTGTCCGAGCCAGAACTTAGTAATGGCATAACTTTTCGCGAGGCAACTTGGCTCATTTTAAAGCTCTTGGAGCGAGCTTCGATATAGCGAATTCTCAGCTTAATCCGACCGACGGTCTGCACGGCACGCTGCGCGACGTTCAAGGTACTCTTGCTGTTTTGACTAAGTCCTTCTTGATCCCTCTCTCTACAAACTCGGACCCGAGGATAGGGGCTGGTCTTGTACCAGGCACCCAGGGACCCTTGGAGGTGACCCCGAGGAGAGGTTTTAAGTTTGATTAAGTCCTAATAGCTTGAATTTATTAGGCCCTTACACCAACAAGCTGGTATCAGAGCTGCGTTATAGTGATCCTCGTTATAGGTAGCTATGGCGGGCAACACCTCGGCGGGAGCTGGTGAATCTTCAGCCTAAGATCGTAGCGGCAGCCAAGATTCTGGTCTTTCAGCGCCACGGGGAGCGCGAACAAACCAGGGCTTGCTTGTCAAGGAGGTGCTGAAGAATTTCACCGTCGAGAAGTTCAATGGTGAGGGCTATGATGATTGGGCCTGGAAAATGCAATTATATTTCCGTCAGATCGGTTTGCTGAAACTAATGATTGGGGAGGAGCCTAGACCGAGTGACCCCACGCTGCAGGAAGATTGGGACGAGCGCTCCTCGGCTGGCTACTATTTGATGTCGCAGAGTTTGGAGCTGAACCAGCGTCACCACGTCATGCACCTGCTGCCGGAGGTTGAATGCGGTCCAAAGGCAACATGGACCGTGTTGAAGGAGCTGCACGCCCCGACCTCCGTTGTCGCAACGTTGATGCTGGAGAGGGAGCTGTCCGCGTTGCGCCTGAGCGAGGGAGAGCCGGTGCAACCAGTCCTGGACAAGATGCGCGACCTCTACGCGAAGTTGGCGACCGCGGGAATCACCTACCCGGAGCAGACCAAGTGCTTGAAGATGCTCTCGCTGCTGCCAGAATCGTGGCTTCAATTTACGAGCGGATTGAGCCTGCCGCAGAACCAGAGCTTGTGGACGCTCGAGTGGGTGCGGACGAAGACTCTGGAGGAGGACTTCCGTCGCCGCCAACTGAGGGGTGGAGACGACGGCAGCAGCGGCTACGGGATGCAAGGGAGCCGACGTGGCAGAGGACGTGGCTTCAGTGGTGCTGGACGCGGTGCAAAGAAAGACGACGACTCCAACGACCAACAAGGAGGTACCGGTTGGGGTCGCGGTGCGAAATCTGGACGTGGGGGCAAGTCGGGTGCTGGTGGCAAAATGAAAGGGAGTTGCTGGTATTGTGAGAAGGAAGGGCACCCCTGGTTTTTGTGCTATAAGAAACCCGATGGATGGACCCCCCAGAATCGTCACCAGGATGGCGGCGCGCGGAGGAACCAGAAAAACGGCGCCAACATGGTCGCTGATTCGTCCGACAACAACCCGAAGGGCAACGGCGGTGCGGAGAAGAAGGAGCGCACCGCGGGCCAATTCTTCCATGTGGGAGACAAGGGGGAGCAAGGAGACGCCTCTGCCAAAGTTGGAGCAGAGCTGCACCCCCTAGACTATTGGGTGTTGGACACAGGCGCTGCTTGGACGATGACGCCGCGCAAGGACCTGCTGGACGAAGTACGAGCTGCACCGATCAATGAAGTGTGCTCCGCCTCTGGACACATGTTGAAGGTGGCTGGTGCGGGACGAGCTGCGTTTAAGGGAGCGGATGGCAAGCCGGTGGTGCTGCACGACGTTCTCTTCGTCCCCGACCTGAAGGCCAACCTTATCTCCCTCCGTAAGCTTGGCAAGGCTGGGGTGAACACCAACACGGATAGGGCACGCACTTATAAGGGGAAGCTGGGCAATCGGGTGCTTTGGGATCTGCACGAGAGCAAGGACGTGTACAGATCTATGTGGCAGCTGCCGGCCCTGGCGTGGCATGGTGGGGGGCAGGCTGGAGAGGGGTCTGCATCCCAGGGGGAGTGCAATGCCGTTGGAGGGGTTGGTGTGAAAGTGTCGGCCAGATCTGGGGAGACAGATTGGGCAACGGCACACCGGCGCTTAGGGCATGTGGCAATGCCTTTGCTGAAGCAGCTGGAGAAGGATGGAGCCGTTAAGGGTCTGAAGCTGAACGGACAGCCACCCGATGACAACTGTGAAATCTGTTTGCTTTCAAAGTTCACCCGTTTCCCTTTCCATAGTGTGGCTGGCAGGAGCAAGAAGCCTTTGGAGCTGGTCCACATGGACTTGGTGGGGCCGCTGCCGGTGCAAGGGCACAAGGGGGAGCGGTATTTTCTTACAATTGTGGATGACTGGAGCAGGCTGATGTGGGCGTATCCGCTGAAGCAGAAGGACCACGCCGCCTCCACGATACGGGACGATTGGCTGCCATTCGTGGAGAAGCAGGCGGAGTGTGTAGTGAAGCGGATTAGGACAGACCGGGGTGGTGAGTTCCTTGGAGCTGAAATGACGGCCTGGCTCAAGAAGCAGGGCATCCAGAGAGAGCTGACCACGGCTTATACCCCACAGTCCAATGGTGTAGCAGAACGGGCAAACCGGACCATTCTGGAGACAGCTAGGGCGCTGCTCATAGAATCTGGGCTGAGCAATTCTATGTGGCCTCATGCTGTCCGGCACGCCACTGTCGCTAGGAACAGGGTGCTCACCAAGGTTGGGGATGACTCGTGGGTGCCGTTGGAGAGGTGGCTTGGGAGGAAGCCGCCGGTGGACATGCTGAGGGTGTTCGGTTGCATGGCAGTCGCCCACGTCCCCAAGACCTACCGCAGTAAGTTGGGGGCGAGTGCAATCTGGTGTGTGCATTTGGGGCTGGCTGCTGAGAGCAAGGGATGGCTGCTGTGGGAACCATCCAAGGGTGTGTTGTTTGACAGCAGGGATGTGAAATTCATTGAGGGCATGATGTATGGGAGCTGGGAGAAACAGCCGGAGGCAAGGGTGTCCCAGCAGATGGAGCAGATCACCATGCAGCTGGACCTGACTCCTAGTGTGTGGGAGGAGGGAGAGGAGGCAGCTGCTGGAAATGGTGATGGAGAGAAGGTACAGGAGGCATCTGCTGGTGGAGAAAATGGTGTGGAAACTGGCGGCAGCACTAGTGGAGCTGCTGGACCCGAGGGAGGAGAGAAGCAGCAGGGAAAAACTAAGAAGCCGAAGGGTGTCGTTATGAAGGGATGGGAGACACCCGTCTCCAGGCTAGGACGTACCCGTATGGCTACTAAGAAGCTGACTGCAGGAACTGATGCAGCAGAGCAGCAGCTAGGGACCGAAGAGGCATTGCTGATTCTACCTCATGGCTATGACCCGGATGAGGAGGATGAGCCTGCGTACTGTTTTCTTGCCCCTGCACCAGAGGAACCAGCTAGCATGGAGGAGGCATTAGCTGGACCAGATAGGGACAAGTGGCTGGCTTCTAGGGATGCTGAGTACCAGAGTCTGCTGGAGAATAGGACATGGGATCTGGTGGTGCTGCCTGATGGGAAGAAAGCGATACAATGCAAGTGGGTGCTGAGGATCAAGACCGATGACAAGGGGCAGGTCACCATCTACAAGAGTAGGCTGGTGGCGAAGGGGTTTATGCAGAAGGAGAAGCAGGACTTCAACGAGATCTTTGCTCCCACTGCCAAACCCCCTACCCTCCGTGTCTTGTTGGCAGATGCAGCTGTTAGTGGGAAATTCATCATTCAGATGGATATTTCAACGGCATTCCTGAATGGGATTTTAGAGGAGGATGTGTACATGACGCAGCCGCCTGGGTATGAGGATGGTACGGGCAGGGTGTGCAAGCTCAACAAGTCCATCTACGGCTTGAAGCAGGCGCCACGCTGCTGGTACCAGAAGTTGGCAGCTGTTTTAGAGGAGATGGGATTCAGGACCAGCAGCTGTGATGAGAGCCTCTTTCTCAAGGGCGAGGGGGAGAAGCTGGTGCTGTTTCTGGTCTATGTGGACGACATTCTTCTCTTCAGCAGCAGCATGAAGGAGATCCAGAAAGTGCAGCAGCAACTGATGGAAAACTTCAAGTGCAAGAACCTTGGGGAGGTAAAGTACTACCTCGGGATGCACGTGGAGAGGGATCCAGATCACAGGTGGTTGAAGCTGCACCAGGAGAAGTTCATCAAGGAGCTGGGGGAGAAGTATGGGATTGAGAATGAGCGCAAGGTTGCAACTCCCCTGCCAGCAGAATTCAAGCTTGTGAAGGCTGCAGAGGATGAAGGGGTTGAAGCTGAAGAGCAGCAGCAATTTCAGTCCTTGGTGGGCAGCCTCTTGTACGCAGCAGTTCACACGAGGCCCGACATCTCTTTCTCGGTTGGGCAGCTGGCTAGGGTGGTGCAGAATCCATCAGAGGAGCAGGTGGATGCAGCTGAGCGTGTGGTGAAGTACCTGAACTCTCACCCAAGCATTGGAGTTCAATACTCCGCATCTGCACAGGTGAAGCAGAAAGGGGTGGAGGTGCTGAAAGAGAAGGGGGAGAGGCTTGGAGAAGGCAAGCTATTTCTCACTTGCTTTACCGATGCTACGTGGGCTTCTGAGAAGGAGGATTCCTCATCTGTGGGAGGATACATCTGCGTAGTTGGGGGAGGACCTGTTAGTTGGAGGTCCAAGAAGCAGACGGAGACGGCACTCTCTTCCGTAGAATCAGAGTACATGGCGATGTTCCATGGGGTGAAGGAGGTGATTTGGCTGAGGAGGCTGTTAGAGGAGATTGGCCAGGAGCAGAAAGTTGCTACGCCGCTGTTTTGTGATAGCAAGGGGGCTCTTGGGATGGCCAGAAACGTTGTGCTTCATGGGCTGAACAAGCACATGCGTATCAAGTGGCACTGGCTGCGTAAGGAGGTGAAGAGGGGGACGGTGCATCCGATCTACATCAAGACTCACCAGCAGCCAGCAGACTTTCTCACCAAGAGGCTTGCGGATGAGCCTCATTGGCGTTGTGTGCGCATGAGTGGAATGAGCATGAACTAGCATGGAATGATGGGGATGCAGCCGGCAGGCTGAGGGGGAGTGTGTTGGGTGCAAATTTACATTGCACGACATCCTGCCGTCTGTTTGTACGAGTATGCGTGTGCGAATGCATTTGGGTGTGAATGGAATGTTCGTGTGTTTGTTTGCTTTCGCATTTTTCGCTTGATGCATTTGCAGGTACTCGCGCAATGTGCGCTTCGGCACAACATTGTATGCGCTATGAACAGTGCAAGCAGGAAGGACGAGCTCGCAAAGGAACCCAAGATGGAAGCTTTGCAGTTCGGTTGAGTTGATTGCGCAGATTCAGTTCTATCCAACTCGGAATTGTACTGTTTTGTTTGGTTAACTATAGTGTAGCAGGGAAGGCACTATAGGGGTACAATTTAGGTGAAGGTTGGATGTTGTTTGTCTGTATCTGCATGCTACAAGGCCAGGGGAAACCAGCGGAACCAGCATTTGGCTGGTTGGGCAAAGACAAAACAGGTTCTGTTTTTAGAACCTGAACTTGGTTGTTGTTTTCCCAGGTTGGAAAAACAGAACCAGAGGTTGTTTACCAACCTACCACCTGCTATTTTGTCCAGCCTGGTTGGTTCTGTTGCTTGGAATCATTTGGGATCATCCCTGGTTGTTCCCAGGTTGATTCCCAAGGTCCTTGCTAGCTAGAACTATTTAATCCTTCTCTGTTTGTACCTGAATATAGTCGAATTGATTCAAGCGAATTCCTTCCTCGCTGGAATTTCGTTTCTGCGCTATTCGACGGCGGAATGCTACCCGAGTCAACGCTAGTATGCTAGCACTCCAACGCTAGGCAAACGCTGTCCGAGCCAGAACTTAGTAATGGCATAACTTTTCGCGAGGCAACTTGGCTCATTTTAAAGCTCTTGGAGCGAGCTTCGATATAGCGAATTCTCAGCTTAATCCGACCGACGGTCTGCACGGCACGCTGCGCGACGTTCAAGGTACTCTTGCTGTTTTGACTAAGTCCTTCTTGATCCCTCTCTCTACAAACTCGGACCAGAGGATAGGGGCTGGTCTTGTACCAGGCACCCAGGGACCCTTGGAGGTGACCCCGAGGAGAGGTTTTAAGTTTGATTAAGTCCTAATAGCTTGAGTTTATTAGGCCCTTACACCAACATCATTCGCACAGGTGACCGCAGCGGCCAGCAGTGTGGGAGGCCACACCCCACGCAGCGCTGCTTCGCGCGCCTTAACGACGCGTGGCGCACTCAGTTTCCTGCTGCCACTGAGCTGCCGCGCTGGGCTGATCTGGAAAAGAGGGGTGTTGATATTTGGGCTTTAGACTTTGATGCTATTCTCACTGCCATGTATGCGATGTCTATTAGTGGAGAGGGTGCTCAGTACTTGCGTGTTCCGCCCGACCCGGGCATTCAGGCCAGTCCGGCTGCCGCTCTAGGTGCTAGTGCGTCTGCTCCCACAGGTCCTGGTGAGGCTGCAGCCCTAGGTGCTCGTGCGTCCGTGCCCCCTCGTACTGAGTCGACTGCAGCACTGCACACCTTCACACTGGACTCAGGTGCTTCTCGCTCCTTCTTTCGTGACCGCACTGTCCTTGAGCCACTCGCTCGGCCAGTTGCTGTCTCCCTTGCTGACCCCTCTGGGGGTCCGGTCATTGCAACCTCCTCCACTGTCCTTCCTTGTCCGGCGGTCCCGTCCGGCACGCTGTCAGGTCTCTACCTCCCCTCGTTCTCTACGAACTTGGTGGCAGGTAGTGCGCTCCAGGACGGGGGTGTTCACCAGTTCACCCCTGCCTACGAGCGCGTGACACACTGCACGTGTGCTCGGACGGGTCGCCACCTGGCTACCTTCACTCGGGAGCCGGGGTCGGACCTTTACACACTGACCACTGTGTCCCCTCAGGTAGCTGCGTCTGCGTCTGCGTCTGCGTCAGGTCAGCTGTCCGCCCCCTGCTCGTGTCGCTCTCTGGCACATGAGACTGTCCTTTGGCACCACCGCCTTGGTCACCCGTCTGTGCAGCGCCTTCGGGCCATGCACCAGCGGGACCTTGTTGCTGGTCTTCCCAGGGTGCTCCCTCCCCTTCCCGACTCGCCTGCTCCTCCCTGTATTCCCTGTGTCGAGGGACGGCAGCGCGCCGCTCCTCACTCCTCCTCCTTTCCCCCGACGACTGCTCCCTTGCAGACGCTCCACATGGACGTGTGGGGCCCAGCCCACGTCCGTGGTCAGGGTCAGGAGAGGTACTTCCTGATTCTTGTTGACGACTTCTCGCGCTACACCACGGTCTTCCCCTTGCGCGCCAAGGGTGACGTCCCTGATGTCTTGATCCCTTGGATCCGCAGATCTCGTCTCCAGCTCCGTGAGCGTTTCCGCTCCGACTTCCCTGTCCTGCATCTGCACTCTGACAGAGGTGGGGAGTTTTCCTCTGGCCTATTGGAGGCCTTCTGTCAGCAGGAGGGCATTGAGCAGTCGTACACGCTTCCGGCCTCTCCACAGCAGAATGGGGTTGCTGAGCGCCGCATTGGTCTGGTCATGGAGGTCGCTCGTACCTCCTTGAGCCATGCGGCTGCCCCCCATTTTCTGTGGCCGTTTGCAGTCCGATACGCTGCGCATCAGCTCAACCTCTGGCCCCGTGTCTCCTTGCCCGAGACTTCTCCGACACTGCGTTGGACGGGAGAGGCTGGCGATGCGTCGCGTTTTCGGGTCTGGGGATCCCGAGCTTTTGTCCGCGACACGTCCGCGGACAAGCTCTCCCGTCGCGCTGTCCCCTGCGTCTTCCTTGGCTTTGTCCCGGACGCCCCTGGCTGGCAGTTCTACCACCCCACCTCGCGTCGTGTCCTGGCCTCTCAGGACGTCACTTTTGACGAGTCCGTCCCCTACTACCGCCTCTTCCCCTACCGCACTGCCCCGCTCCCCCCCCGCCTCTCTTCCTCGCTCCAGGTGCTGAGGTACCAGACCCCCTCCCCCCTCAGGGTGCCGCTCCCTCAGGTGTGTCCCAGGTAGACCCGGGTGAGCCTGTCGAGGTAGCTGTTGACTCTCGTCCTGCTAGGGGTGCTGAGCCTGGGGGTGCTGCGTCTAGGGGTGCTGAGCCTGGGGGTGCTGCGTCTGGGGGTGCTGAGCCTGGGAGTGCTGAGTCTGGGGGTTCGGAGCCTGGGGGTGCTGAGTCAGGCGGTGCGGAGTCTGGAGGTGCTGAGCCTGGGGGTGCTGAGTCTGGGGGTACTGAGCCTGGGGGTGCTGAGCCTGAGCGTGCTACACCTGGAGGAGCCCTCTCCTCCCAGCAGCTGCAGGAGAGGTACCTCGAGTACTGCCGCCTCCGGAGAGGTGCTACTGGAGCTCGTCCCGGTACTTCCCCTCCTACCCAGGAGCTCCCCCCCATTCAGCAGATCCGCGAGTGGTACACACGGCGCTGCAGTCTTCGGAGTGGTGCTCCTGGTGCTGCGGACCCTGGGGGTGGCGCTGCTGCTGGTGCTGAGGACCCGGACGTTGGAGCTGCTGCTGGTGCTGCGGACCCGCCTGGTGGAGCTGCTGCTGGTGCTGGAGGACTGGACGGTGGCGCTGCTGCTGGTGCTGAGGACCCGGACGGTGGAGCTGCTGCTGGTGCTGAGGACTCGGACGCTGGAGCTGAGGACCCGAGCGGTGGCGCTGCTGCTGCTGCTGAGGACCCGGGCGTTGGAGCTGCTACTGGTGCTGAGGACCCGGCCGGTGGAGCTGCTGCTGGTGCTGTGGACCCGGCCGCTGGAGTCTCCTCTGCTTCTGGAGACGCTGCGCGGCCGCGACCGTACTTCGTACCGCTCCTTCAGCAGGTTCTTGGGCAGGCTCCTCCTCCTTGTCCTCCTCCCTCCGTAGAGTGTCCTCCGCCTGTCCAGCCGCAGTCACAGTTACCGCCTACCTCGCCTCTCCCTGCTCCCTCTCCTTACACTGGTCCCACAGGAGGTCTTACAGAGCGTCGTGAGCCTGAGTCTCGTCCTGCGTCGCCTGTTCGTCCTGCTCGCACTGGTAGTCGTGTCCGTCGTGAGCGTCCTCCTCCTGTCCCAGGCACTCACTACATGACTCTGCGTCCCTCTACTGCTCCTCAGCGTGTCCCTCTACCGTCTCCTCCTGCGTCCTCTTTGCCTCACGTTCCGGACCCTGAGTCTGACCGGTACCGTGCTGAGCACCCTACTGTCACGCGTCTCCTCGCTACTGTTGTCACTGACCCTACCTTTGAGTCCTCGACTGCGTCTGCTCTGGTCGCTGAGTTGGTTGACTTTGCTGCCAGCCTTGTTGCTGAGTCTGAGTCTGAGTCTGTCTGTCCTCTGTCCGTCGGGGGTGAGCGTGCTCTTGGCACGGACGTCCTTGAGGACAGACAGGAGGAGTTCCAGTGTCTTGCTGCTGCTTTGCCCCGTCTCGTGTCCTTGCTAGTTGCCCCTGAGGGAGACCCGGATGCACCAGACATCCCGACCCCGCGCACTTACGCTGAGGCGATGGCAGGTCCCTACTCCTCTCAGTGGCAGACAGCCATGGACGCCGAGATGGCTTCCTGGAAGTCCACACGCACCTACGTCGACGAGGTTCCCCCTCCTGGGGCGAACATTGTCAGTGGCATGTGGATTTTCAGGGTGAAGCGGCCGCCGGGTTCTCCGCCTGTCTTCAAGGCACGTTACGTGGCTCGAGGCTTCAGTCAGCGAGAGGGAGTTGACTTCTTCCAGACCTTCTCCCCCACCCCGAAGATGACTATTCTTCGGGTGCTGCTGCACATAGCCGCTCACCGCGACTACGAGCTTCACTCACTTGACTTCAGCACTGCTTTCTTGCAGGGCAGCCTGCACGAGGAGATCTGGCTGCGCCGCCCACCTGGCTTCACTGGGTCGTTTCCTCCTGGTACCCAGTGGAGGCTTCAGCGGCCGGTCTACGGTCTCCGCCAGGCTCCGCGTGAGTGGCACGACACACTGAGGACTACACTTGCGGCTCTTGGGTTCGCTCCTTCTACTGCTGACCCGTCGCTGTTTCTACGCACCGACACCTCGCTACCGCCGTTCTACATCCTCGTGTACGTCGACGACTTGGTCTTTGCCACTGCTGACACCGCGGCACTCGCCCACGTGAAGTCGGAGCTGCAGAGGAGACACACGTGCACAGACCTGGGTGAGCTGACAAGCTATCTTGGCTTGCGGATCACCCGGGACAGAGCACGGCGCACCATCACCCTGACTCAGTCACACATGGTGCAGCAGGTTCTCCAGCGCTTCGGCTTCACGTACTCCTCGCCTCAGTCCACTCCTCTGCCTACCGGTCACTCGCTCTCAGCTCTGCCTTCGGATGAGTCCGTAGAGCCGAGTGGCCCGTATCCAGAGCTTGTGGGCTGCCTCATGTACCTGATGACCTGCACTCGACCTGACCTTGCATACCCTCTTAGCATCCTTGCACGCTATGTCGCTCCTGGCCGTCACAGGAAGGAGCACATGGATGCCGCTAAGAGGGTGTTGCGCTACTTGTGCAGTACGTCGGGCATGGGGCTTGTGCTTGGAGGTGTTGGTGTAAGGGCCTAATAAACTCAAGCTATTAGGACTTAATCAAACTTAAAACCTCTCCTCGGGGTCACCTCCAAGGGTCCCTGGGTGGCTGGTACAAGACCAGCCCCTATCCTCGGGTCCGAGTTTGTAGAGAGAGGGATCAAGAAGGACTTAGTCAAAACAGCAAGAGCACCTTGAACGTCGCGCAGCGTGCCGTGCAGACCGTCGATCGGATTAAGCTGAGAATTCGCTATATCGAAGCTCGCTCCAAGAGCTTTAAAATGAGCCAAGTTGCCTCGCGAAAAGTTCTGCCATTACTAAGTTATGGCTCGGACAACGTTTGCCTAGCGTTGGAGTGCTAGCATACTAGCGTTGACTCGGGTAGCATTCCGCCGTCGAATAGCGCAGAAACGAAATTCCAGCGAGGAAGGAATTCGCTTGAATCAATTTTTACTATATTCAGGTACAAACAGAGAAGGATTAAATAGTTCTAGCTAGCAAGGACCTTGGGAATCAACCTGGGAACAACCAGGGATGATCCCAAATAATTCCAAGCAACAGAACCAACCTGGCTGGACAAAATAGCAGGTGGTAGGTTGGTAAACAACCAGGTTCAGGTTCAGGTTCAGGTTCAGGTTCAGGTTCTGTTTTTCCAACCTGGGAAAACAACAACCAGGTTCAGGTTCTAAAAACAGAACCTGTTTTGTCTTTGCCCAACCAGCCAAATGCTGGTTCCGCTGGTTTCCCCTGGCCTTGTAGCATGCAGATACAGACAAACAACATCCAACCTTCATCTAAATTGTACCCCTATAGTGCCTTCCCTGCTACACTATAGTTAACCAAACAAAACAGTACAATTCCGAGTTGGATAGAACTGAATCTGCGAAATCAACTCAACCGAACTGCAAAGCTTCCATCTTGGGTTCCTTTGCGAGCTCGTCCTTTCTGCTTGCACTGTTCATAGCGCATACAATGTTGTGCCGAAGCGCACATTGCGCGAGTACCTGCAAATGCATCAAGCGAAAAATGCGAAAGCAAACAAACACACAAACACACCATTCACACGCAAATGCATTCGCACACGCATACTCGTACAAACAGACGGCAGGATGTCGTGCAATGTGCATTTGCACCCAACACACTCCCCCTCAGCCTGCCGGCTGCATCCCCGTCATTCCATGCTAGTTCATGCTCATTCCACTCATGCGCACACAACGCCAATGAGGCTCATCCGCAAGCCTCTTGGTGAGAAAGTCTGCTGGCTGCTGGTGAGTCTTGATGTAGATCGGATGCACCGTCCCCCTCTTCACCTCCTTACGCAGCCAGTGCCACTTGATACGCATGTGCTTGTTCAGCCCATGAAGCACAGCGTTTCTGGCCATCCCAAGAGCCCCCTTGCTATCACAAAACAGCGGCGTAGCAACTTTCTGCTCCTGGCCAATCTCCTCTAACAGCCTCCTCAGCCAAATCACCTCCTTCACCCCATGGAACATCGCCATGTACTCTGATTCTACGGAAGAGAGTGCCGTCTCCGTCTGCTTCTTGGACCTCCAACTAACAGGTCCTCCCCCAACTACGCAGATGTATCCTCCCACAGATGAGGAATCCTCCTTCTCAGAAGCCCACGTAGCATCGGTAAAGCAAGTGAGAAATAGCTTGCCTTCTCCAAGCCTCTCCCCCTTCTCTTTCAGCACCTCCACCCCTTTCTGCTTCACCTGTGCAGATGCGGAATATTGAACTCCAATGCTTGGGTGAGAGTTCAGGTACTTCACCACACGCTCAGCTGCATCCACCTGCTCCTCTGATGGATTCTGCACCACCCTAGCCAGCTGCCCAACCGAGAAAGAGATGTCGGGCCTCGTGTGAACTGCTGCGTACAAGAGGCTGCCCACCAAGGACTGAAATTGCTGCTGCTCTTCAGCTTCAACCCCTTCATCCTCTGCAGCCTTCACAAGCTTGAATTCTGCTGGCAGGGGAGTTGCAACCTTGCGCTCATTCTCAATCCCATACTTCTCCCCCAGCTCCTTGATGAACTTCTCCTGGTGCAGCTTCAACCACCTGTGATCTGGATCCCTCTCCACGTGCATCCCGAGGTAGTACTTTACCTCCCCAAGGTTCTTGCACTTGAAGTTTTCCATCAGTTGCTGCTGCACTTTCTGGATCTCCTTCATGCTGCTGCTGAAGAGAAGAATGTCGTCCACATAGACCAGAAACAGCACCAGCTTCTCCCCCTCGCCCTTGAGAAAGAGGCTCTCATCACAGCTGCTGGTCCTGAATCCCATCTCCTCTAAAACAGCTGCCAACTTCTGGTACCAGCAGCGTGGCGCCTGCTTCAAGCCGTAGATGGACTTGTTGAGCTTGCACACCCTGCCCGTACCATCCTCATACCCAGGCGGCTGCATCATGTACACATCCTCCTCTAAAATCCCATTCAGGAATGCCGTTGAAATATCCATCTGAATTATGAATTTCCCACTAACAGCTGCATCTGCCAACAAGACACGGAGGGTAGGGGGTTTGGCAGTGGGAGCAAAGATCTCGTTGAAGTCCTGCTTCTCCTTCTGCATAAACCCCTTCGCCACCAGCCTACTCTTGTAGATGGTGACCTGCCCCTTGTCATCGGTCTTGATCCTCAGCACCCACTTGCATTGTATCGCTTTCTTCCCATCAGGCAGCACCACCAGATCCCATGTCCTATTCTCCAGCAGACTCTGGTACTCAGCATCCCTAGAAGCCAGCCACTTGTCCCTATCTGGTCCAGCTAATGCCTCCTCCATGCTAGCTGGTTCCTCTGGTGCAGGGGCAAGAAAACAGTACGCAGGCTCATCCTCCTCATCCGGGTCATAGCCATGAGGTAGAATCAGCAATGCCTCTTCGGTCCCTAGCTGCTGCTCTGCTGCATCAGTTCCTGCAGTCAGCTTCTTAGTAGCCATACGGGTACGTCCTGGCCTGGAGACGGGTGTCTCCCATCCCTTCATAACGACACCCTTCGGCTTCTTAGTTTTTCCCTGCTGCTTCTCTCCTCCCTCGGGTCCAGCAGCTCCACTAGTGCTGCCGCCAGTTTCCACACCATTTTCTCCACCAGCAGATGCCTCCTGTACCTTCTCTCCATCACCATTTCCAGCAGCTGCCTCCTCTCCCTCCTCCCACACACTAGGAGTCAGGTCCAGCTGCATGGTGATCTGCTCCATCTGCTGGGACACCCTTGCCTCCGGCTGTTTCTCCCAGCTCCCATACATCATGCCCTCAATGAATTTCACATCCCTGCTGTCAAACAACACACCCTTGGATGGTTCCCACAGCAGCCATCCCTTGCTCTCAGCAGCCAGCCCCAAATGCACACACCAGATTGCACTCGCCCCCAACTTACTGCGGTAGGTCTTGGGGACGTGGGCGACTGCCATGCAACCGAACACCCTCAGCATGTCCACCGGCGGCTTCCTCCCAAGCCACCTCTCCAACGGCACCCACGAGTCATCCCCAACCTTGGTGAGCACCCTGTTCCTAGCGACAGTGGCGTGCCGGACAGCATGAGGCCACATAGAATTGCTCAGCCCAGATTCTATGAGCAGCGCCCTAGCTGTCTCCAGAATGGTCCGGTTTGCCCGTTCTGCTACACCATTGGACTGTGGGGTATAAGCCGTGGTCAGCTCTCTCTGGATGCCCTGCTTCTTGAGCCAGGCCGTCATTTCAGCTCCAAGGAACTCACCACCCCGGTCTGTCCTAATCCGCTTCACTACACACTCCGCCTGCTTCTCCACAAATGGCAGCCAATCGTCCCGTATCGTGGAGGCGGCGTGGTCCTTCTGCTTCAGCGGATACGCCCACATCAGCCTGCTCCAGTCATCCACAATTGTAAGAAAATACCGCTCCCCCTTGTGCCCTTGCACCGGCAGCGGCCCCACCAAGTCCATGTGGACCAGCTCCAAAGGCTTCTTGCTCCTGCCAGCCACACTATGGAAAGGGAAACGGGTGAACTTTGAAAGCAAACAGATTTCACAGTTGTCATCGGGTGGCTGTCCGTTCAGCTTCAGACCCTTAACGGCTCCATCCTTCTCCAGCTGCTTCAGCAAAGGCATTGCCACATGCCCTAAGCGCCGGTGTGCCGTTGCCCAATCTGTCTCCCCAGATCTGGCCGACACTTTCACACCAACCCCTCCAACGGCATTGCACTCCCCCTGGGATGCAGACCCCTCTCCAGCCTGCCCCCCACCATGCCACGCCAGGGCCGGCAGCTGCCACATAGATCTGTACACGTCCTTGCTCTCGTGCAGATCCCAAAGCACCCGATTGCCCAGCTGCCCCTTATAAGTGCGTGCCCCATCCGTGTTGGTGTTCACCCCAGCCTTGCCAAGCTTACGGAGGGAGATAAGGTTGGCCTTCAGGTCGGGGACGAAGAGAACGTCGTGCAGCACCACCGGCTTGCCATCCGCTCCCTTAAACGCAGCTCGTCCCGCACCAGCCACCTTCAACATGTGTCCAGAGGCGGAGCACACTTCATTGATCGGTGCAGCTCGTACTTCGTCCAGCAGGTCCTTGCGCGGCGTCATCGTCCAAGCAGCGCCTGTGTCCAACACCCAATAGTCTAGGGGGTGCAGCTCTGCTCCAACTTTGGCAGAGGCGTCTCCTTGCTCCCCCTTGTCTCCCACATGGAAGAATTGGCCCGCGGTGCGCTCCTTCTTCTTCTCCGCACCGCCGTTGCCCTTCGGGTTGTTGTCGGACGAATCAGCGACCATGTTGGCGCCGTTTTTCTGGTTCCTCCGCGCGCCGCCATCCTGGTGACGATTCTGGGGGGTCCATCCATCGGGTTTCTTATAGCACAAAAACCAGGGGTGCCCTTCCTTCTCACAATACCAGCAACTCCCTTTCATTTTGCCACCAGCACCCGACTTGCCCCCACGTCCAGATTTCGCACCGCGACCCCAACCGGTACCTCCTTGTTGGTCGTTGGAGTCGTCGTCTTTCTTTGCACCGCGTCCAGCACCACCGAAGCCACGTCCTCTGCCACGTCGGCTCCCTTGCATCCCGTAGCCGCTGCTGCCGTCGTCTCCACCCCTCAGTTGGCGGCGACGGAAGTCCTCCTCCAGAATCTTCGTCCGCACCCACTCGAGCGTCCACAAGCTCTGGTTCTGCGGCAGGCTCAATCCGCTCGTAAATTGAAGCCACGATTCTGGCAGCAGCGAGAGCATCTTCAAGCACTTGGTCTGCTCCGGGTAGGTGATTCCCGCGGTCGCCAACTTCGCGTAGAGGTCGCGCATCTTGTCCAGGACTGGTTGCACCGGCTCTCCCTCGCTCAGGCGCAACGCGGACAGCTCCCTCTCCAGCATCAACGTTGCGACAACGGAGGTCGGGGCGTGCAGCTCCTTCAACACGGTCCACGCCTTCGGACCGCATTCAACCTCCGGCAGCAGGTGCATGACGTGGTGACGCTGGTTCAGCTCCAAACTCTGCGACATCAAATAGTAGCCAGCCGAGGAGCGCTCGTCCCAATCTTCCTGCAGCGTGGGGTCACTCGGTCTAGGCTCCTCCCCAATCATTAGTTTCAGCAAACCGATCTGACGGAAATATAATTGCATTTTCCAGGCCCAATCATCATAGCCCTCACCATTGAACTTCTCGACGGTGAAATTCTTCAGCACCTCCTTGACAAGCGAGCCCTGGTTTGTTCGCGCTCCCCTTGGCGCTGAAAGACCAGAATCTTGGCTGCCGCTACGATCTTGGGCTGAAGATTCACCAGCTCCCGCCGAGGTGTTGCCCGCCATAGCTACCTATAACGAGGATCACTATAACGCAGCTCTGATACCAGCTTGTTGGTGTAAGGGCCTAATAAACTCAAGCTATTAGGACTTAATCAAACTTAAAACCTCTCCTCGGGGTCACCTCCAAGGGTCCCTGGGTGGCTGGTACAAGACCAGCCCCTATCCTCGGGTCCGAGTTTGTAGAGAGAGGGATCAAGAAGGACTTAGTCAAAACAGCAAGAGCACCTTGAACGTCGCGCAGCGTGCCGTGCAGACCGTCGATCGGATTAAGCTGAGAATTCGCTATATCGAAGCTCGCTCCAAGAGCTTTAAAATGAGCCAAGTTGCCTCGCGAAAAGTTCTGCCATTACTAAGTTATGGCTCGGACAACGTTTGCCTAGCGTTGGAGTGCTAGCATACTAGCGTTGACTCGGGTAGCATTCCGCCGTCGAATAGCGCAGAAACGAAATTCCAGCGAGGAAGGAATTCGCTTGAATCAATTTTTACTATATTCAGGTACAAACAGAGAAGGATTAAATAGTTCTAGCTAGCAAGGACCTTGGGAATCAACCTGGGAACAACCAGGGATGATCCCAAATAATTCCAAGCAACAGAACCAACCTGGCTGGACAAAATAGCAGGTGGTAGGTTGGTAAACAACCAGGTTCAGGTTCAGGTTCAGGTTCAGGTTCAGGTTCTGTTTTTCCAACCTGGGAAAACAACAACCAGGTTCAGGTTCTAAAAACAGAACCTGTTTTGTCTTTGCCCAACCAGCCAAATGCTGGTTCCGCTGGTTTCCCCTGGCCTTGTAGCATGCAGATACAGACAAACAACATCCAACCTTCATCTAAATTGTACCCCTATAGTGCCTTCCCTGCTACACTATAGTTAACCAAACAAAACAGTACAATTCCGAGTTGGATAGAACTGAATCTGCGAAATCAACTCAACCGAACTGCAAAGCTTCCATCTTGGGTTCCTTTGCGAGCTCGTCCTTTCTGCTTGCACTGTTCATAGCGCATACAATGTTGTGCCGAAGCGCACATTGCGCGAGTACCTGCAAATGCATCAAGCGAAAAATGCGAAAGCAAACAAACACACAAACACACCATTCACACGCAAATGCATTCGCACACGCATACTCGTACAAACAGACGGCAGGATGTCGTGCAATGTGCATTTGCACCCAACAGGAGGGCGAGACCGAGTTGTTCTCACAGGGCACTCAGACGCTTCTTGGGCAGACGACCAGGCCACTCAGCGGTCGTCTCAGGGTTACACCTTCAGCCTTGGCTCTGGCTCAGTTTCTTGGCGCTCTACGCGCTCTTCTTCTGTTCTCGGCTCCAGTTGCGAGGCTGAGATCTACGCCACAGCCATGGCTGCCCAGGAGCTACGCTGGCTGACCTATCTGCTGACCGACCTCGGAGAGCGGCCTCGTTCTCCTCCAGTGCTGTACGTCGACAACAAGGCTGCCATTGCCTTGTGTGAGGAGCACAGACTGGAGCACAGAACGAAACACATCGCTCTGCGGTACTTCCTTGCTCGAGAGCTGCAGCAGCGCGGTCAGCTTTGTATTCGCTACGTGGCCACTGAGGCCAACACTGCTGATGTGTTCACCAAGGCGCTTCAGCCTCGTGACCATCAGCGCTTCTGCACTCTACTAGGCCTTGTGCCTACTGGACCTCACTTGCTTACCTCTTGACTTTGCTTGTACTGTGATCACTATATATATATACCTGCATGTTTACTCTTGCTAGGTTGTGATCACTGTATCTCTTGCTCTGTTATAAACCTGCATGTGAACTGGTCTTGTGACCACTAGCTTGTGCTCGGAATTTGTGTGGAATCCTCGAGATCCACCCTGAGCTTGTTTTGCCTTGACTGGTCTTGTGACCCCTAGGTCTCCCCCACTTTGCCTATGGGGGTGTGTCAAACATTATATGTGTTGGTTGTTGTTAGGCTACAGTTGGTTAGACCATATGGGGTACAGATCTCTAGGGTTTACTATTTGTACTGCCTTCCTTGTTAGTTCAGTCATTCCAGTCTGTTATTTCGACAAACCTCTCCTCAGGGTCACCTCCAAGGGTCCCTGGGTGCCTGGTACAAGACCAGCCCCTATCCTCGGGTCCGAGTTTGTAGAGAGAGGAGCTAAGAAAGACTTAGCCAAAATAACAAGAGTACCTTGAACGTCGCGCAGCGTGCCGTGCAGACCGTCGATCGGATAAAGCTGAGAATTCGCTATAACGAAGCTCGCTCCAAGAGCTTTAAAATAAGCCAAGTTGCCTCGCGAAAAGTTCTGCCATTACGAAGTTATGGCTCGGACAGCGTTTGCCTAGCGTTGGAGTGCTAGCATACTAGCGTTGACTCGGGTAGCATTCCGCCGTCGAATAGCGTAGAAACGAAACTCCAGCGAGGAAGGAATTCGCTTGAATCAATTTTACTATATTCAGGTACAAACAGAGAAGGAATATATAGTTCTAGCTAGCAAGGACCTTGGGAATCAACCTGGGAACAACCAGGGATGATCCCAAATAATTCCAAGCAATAGAACCAACCTGGCTGGACAAAATAGCAGGTGGTAGGTTGATAAACAACCTCTGGTTCTGTTTTTCCAACCTGGGAAAACAAGAACCAGGTTCAGGTTCTAAAAACAGAACCTGTTTTGTCTTTGCCCAACCAGCCAAATGCTGGTTCCGCTGGTTTCCCCTGGCCCTGTAGCATGCAGATACAGACAAACAACATCCAACCTTCACCCAAATTGTACCCCTATAGTGCCTGCCCTGCTACACTATAGACAACCAAATCTCCTGGCCAATCTCCTCTAACAGCCTCCTCAGCCAAATCACCTCTTTCACCCCATGGAACATCGCCATGTATTCTGATTCTACGGAAGAGAGTGCCGTCTCCGTCTGCTTCTTGGACCTCCAACTAACAGGTCCTCCCCCAACTACGCAGATGTATCCTCCCACAGATGAGGAATCCTCCTTCTCAGAAGCCCAAGTAGCATCAGTGAAGCAAGTTAGAAAGAGCTTGCCTTCTCCAAGCCTCTCCCCCTTCTCTTTCAGCACCTCCACCCCTTTCTGCTTCACCTGTGCAGATGCGGAGTATTGAACTCCAATGCTTGGGTGAGAGTTCAGGTACTTCACCACACGCTCAGCTGCATCCACCTGCTCCTCTGATGGATTCTGCACCACCCTAGCCAGCTGCCCAACCGAGAAAGAGATGTCGGGCCTCGTGTGAACTGCTGCGTACAAGAGGCTGCCCACCAAGGACTGAGATTGTTGCTGCTTCTCGGCTTCAACCCCTTCATCCTCTGCAGCCTTCACAAGCTTGAACTCAGCTGGCAGGGGAGTTGCAACCTTGCGCTCATTCTCAATCCCATACTTCTCCCCCAACTCCTTGATGAACTTCTCTTGGTGCAGCTTCAACCACCTGTGATCAGGATCCCTCTCCACGTGGATTTTGAGGTAGTACTTTACCTCCCCAAGGTTCTTGCACTTGAAGTTTTCCATCAGTTGCTGCTGCACTTTCTGGATCTCCTTCATGCTGCTGCTGAAAAGAAGAATGTCGTCCACGTAGACCAGAAACAGCACCAGCTTCTCCCCCTCGCCCTTGAGAAAGAGGCTCTCATCACAGCTGCTGGTCCTGAATCCCATCTCCTCTAAAACAGCTGCCAACTTCTGGTACCAGCAGCGTGGCGCCTGCTTCAAGCCGTAGATGGACTTGTTGAGCTTGCACACCCTGCCCGTACTATCCTCATACCCAGGCGGCTGCGTCATATACACATCCTCCTCTAAAATCCCATTCAGGAATGCCGTTGAAATATCCATCTGAATGATGAATTTCCCACTAACGGCTGCATCTGCCAACAAGACACGGAGGGTAGGGGGTTTGGCAATGGGAGCAAAGATCTCGTTGAAGTCCTGTTTCTCCTTCTGCATAAACCCCTTCGCCACCAGCCTACTCTTGTAGATGGTAACCTGCCCCTTGAAATCGGTCTTGATTCTCAGCACCCACTTGCATTGTATCGCTTTCTTCCCATCAGGCAGCACCACCAGATCCCATGTCCCATTCTCTAGCAGGCTCTGGTACTCAGCATCTCTAGAAGCCAGCCACTTGTCCCTATCTGGTCCAGCTAGTGCCTCCTCCATGCTAGCTGGTTCCTCTGGTGCAGGGGCAAGAAAACAGTACGCAGGCTCGTCCTCCTCATCCGGGTCATAGCCATGAGGTAGAATCAGCATTGCCTCCTCGGTCCCAAGCTGCTGCTCCGCTACACCTGATCCTGCAGTCAGCTTCTTAGTAGCCATACGGGTACGTCCTGGCCTGGAGACGGGTGTCTCCCATCCCCTCATTACGACACCCTTCGGCTTCTTAGTTGTATTCTCTGCCCTGCTTATACTCGCTCGTTATATCAATACAAGGACCGCTTGAGAGAGAGAGAGAGAGAGAGAGAGAGAGAGAGAGAGAGAGAGGGAAAGAGAGAGAGAGAGAGGCACATAGGCCTCTTCCCTTAGCCTCTCTGCCCTAGTCCCCTTAGTATAAAGTCCTAGCGGCTGGTTCCAGAGCCCATTATTCATTTAGCTCGTTCATTCTCTCCTAACCGAGCGGGAGAGAGAGAGAGAGAGAGAGAGAGAGAGAGAGAGAGGCACATAGGCCTCTTCCCTTAGCCTGTCTGCCCTAGTCCCCTTAGTATAAAGTCCCTAGCGGCTGGTTCCAGAGCCCATTATTCATTTAGCTCGTTCATTCTTTCCTAACCGAGCGGGAGAGAGAGAGGAGGAGAGAGGAGAGAGAGGCACATAGGCCTCTTCCCTTAGCCTCTCTGCCCTAGTCCCCTTAGTATAAAGTCCCTAGCGGCTGGTTCCAGAGCCCCATTATTCATTTAGCTCGTTATTCTCTCCTAACCGAGCGAGGAGAGAGAGGAGGAAAGAGAGAGAGAGAGGCATATAGGCCTCTTCCCTTAGCCTCTCTGCCCTACTCCCCTTAGTATAAAGTCCCTAGCGGCTGGTTCCAGAGCCCATTATTTATTTAGCTCGTTCATACTATCCTTACCGAGCGAGAGAGAGAGAGAGAGAAGAGAGAGAGAGAGGCACATAGGCCTCTTCCCTTAGCCTCTCTGCCCTAGTCCCCTTGGTATAAAGTCCCTAGCGGCTGGTTCCAGAGCCCATTATTCATTTAGCTCGTTCATTCTCTCCTTACCGAGCGGAGAGAGAGAGAGAGAGAGAGAGAGAGAGAGGCACATAGGCCTCTTCCCTTAGCCTCTCTGCCCTAGTCCCCTTAGTATAAAGTCCCTAGCGGCTGGTTCCAGAGCCCATTATTCATTTAGCTCGTTCATTCTCTCCTAACCGAGCGGGAGGAGAGAGAGAGGAGGAGAGAGAGAGAGAGCACATAGGCCTCTTCCCTTAGCCTCTCTGCCCTAGTCCCCTTAGTATAAAGTCCCTAGCGGCTGGTTCCAGAGCCCATTATTCATTTAGCTCGTTCATTCTCTCCTTACCGAGCGAGAGAGAGCGAGAGGAGGAGAGAGAGAGGCACATAGGCCTCTTCCTTAGCCTCTCTGCCCTAGTCCCCTTACTATAAAGTCCCTAGCGGCTGGTAGAGCCCATTATTCATTTAGCTCGTTCATTCTCTCCTTCCCACACTAGGAGTCAGGTCCAGCTGCATGGTGATCTGTTCCATCTGCTGGGACACCCGGGCCTCCGGCTGTTTCTCCCAGCTCCCATACATCATGTCCTCAATGAATTTCACATCCCTGCTGTCAAACAACACACCCTTGGATGGTTCCCACAGCAGCCATCCCTTGCTCTCAGCAGCCAGCCCCAAATGCACACACCAGATTGCACTTGCCCCCAACTTACTGCGGTAGGTCTTGGGGACGTGGGCGACTGCCATGCAACCGAACACCCTCAGCATGTCCACCGGCGGCTTCCTCCCAAGCCACCTCTCCAAAGGCACCCACGAGTCATCCCCAACCTTGGTGAGCACCTTGTTCCTAGCGACGGTAGCGTGCCGGACAGCATGAGGCCACATCGAATTGCTCAGCCCAGATTCTATGAGCAGCGCCCTAGCTGTCTCCAGAATGGTCTGGTTTGCCCGTTCTGCTACACCGTTGGACTGTGGGGTGTAAGCCGTGGTCAGCTCCCTCTGGATGCCCTGCTTCTGCCAAGCCATCATTTCAGCTCCAAGGAACTCACCACCCCGGTCTGTCCTAATCCGCTTCACTACACACTCCGCCTGCTTCTCCACGAACGGCAGCCAATCGTCTCGTATCGTGGAGGCGGCGTGGTCCTTCTGCTTCAGCAGATACGCCCACATCAGCCTGCTCCAATCATCCACAATTGTAAGGAAATACCGCTCCCCCTTGTGCCCTTGCACCGGCAGCGGCCCCACCAAGTCCATGTGGACCAGCTCCAAAGGCTTCTTGCTCCTGCCAGCCACACTATGGAAAGGGAAACGGGTGAACTTTGAAAGCAAACAGATTTCACAGTTGTCATCGGGTGGCTGTCCGTTCAGCTTCAAACCCTTGACGGCTCCATCCTTCTCCAGCTGCTTCAATAAGGGCATTGCCACATGCCCCAAGCGTCGGTGTGCCGTTGCCCAATCCGTCTCCCCAGATCTGGCCGACACTTTCACGCCAACCCCTCCAACGGCGTTGCACTCCCCCTGGGATGCAGACCCCTCTCTAGCCTGCCCCCCACCGTGCCACGCCAACACCGGCAGCTGCCACATGGATCTGTACACGTCCTTGCTCTCGTGCAGATCCCAAAGCACCCGATTGCCCAGCTGCCCCTTGTACGTGCGAGCCCCATCCGTGCTAGTGCTCACCCCAGCCTTGGCAAGCTTACGGAGGGAGTGAGGATGGCCTTGAGGTCGGGAACGAGGAGAACGTCGTGCAGCACCACCGGCTTGCCATCCGCTCCCTTAAACGCAGCTCGTCCCGCACCAGCCACCTTCAGCGCGTGTCCAGAGGCGGAGCACACCTCGTTAATCGTTGTAGCGCGTACGTCGTCCAGCAGGTCTTTGCGCGGCGTCATCGTCCAAGCAGCGCCCGTGTCCAACACCCAATAGTCCAGGGGGTGCAGCTCTGCTCCAACCTTGGCAGAGGCGTCTCCTTGCTCCCCCTGCTCTCCCATATGGAAGAACTGGCCCGCGGTGCGCTCCTTCTTCTTCTCCGCACCACCGTTGCCCTTCAGGTTGTTGTCGGACGAATCAGCGACCATGTTCGCGCCGTTTTTCTGGTTCCTTCGCGCGCCGCCATCCTGTTGACGATTCTGGGGGGTCCATCCATCGGGTTTCTTATAGCACAAAAACCAGGGGTGCCCCTCCTTCTCACAATACCAGCAACTCCTTTTCATTTTGCCACCAGCACCCGACTTGCCCCCACGTCCAGATTTTGCACCGCGACCCCAACCGGTACCTCCTTGTTGGTCGTTGGAGTCGTCGTCCTTCTTTGCACCGCGCCCAGCACCACCGAAGCCACGTCCTCTGCCACGTCGGTTCCCTTGCATCCCGTAGCCGCTGCTGCCGTCGTCTCCACCCCTCAGTTGGCGGCGACGGAAGTCCTCCTCCAGAATCTTCGTCCGCACCCACTCGAGCGTCCACGAGCTCTGGTTCTGCGGCAGGCTCAATCCGCTCGTGAATTGAAGCCACGATTCCGTGGCAGCGAAAGCATCTTCAGGCACTTGGTCTGCTCCGGGTAGGTGATTCCCACGGTCGCCAACTTCGCGTAGAGGTCACGCATCTTGTCCAGAACTGGTTTGTTGACCGGCTCTCCCTCGCTCAATCGCAACGCGGACAGCTCTCTCTCCATCATAAGCGTCGCGGCGACGGAGGTAGGAGCGTGCAGCTCCTTCAGCACGGTCCACGCCTTGGACCACAGTCAACCTTCGGCAGCAGGTGCATGACGTGGTGACGCTGGTTCAGCTCCAAACTCTGCGACATCAAGTAGTAGCCAGCCGATGCGCGCTCGTCCCAATCTTCCTGCAGCACGGGGTCACTCGGTCTAGGCTCTTCCCCAATCATTAGTTTCAGCAATCCAATCTGACGGAAGTAAAGCTGCATTTTCCAGGCCCAATCATCATAGCCCTCACCATTGAACTTCTCGACGGTGAAATTCTTCAGCACCTCCTTGATGAGCGAGCTCTGGTTGGTTCGCGCTCCCCTTGGCGCCGAAACACCAGAATCTTGGCTACCGCTACGATCTTGGGCTGAAGATTCACCAGCTCCCGCCGAGGTGTTGCCCGCCATAGCTAACTATAACGAGGATCACTATAACGCAGGCTCTGATACCAGCTTGTTGGTGTAAGGGCCTAATAAACTCAAGCTATTGAGACTTAATCAGACTTAAAACCTCTCCTCGGGGTCACCTCCAAGGGTCCCTGGGTGCTTGGTACAAGACCAGCCCCTATCCTCGGGTCCGAATTTGTAGAGAGAGGAGCTAAGAAAGACTTGGCCAAAATAACAAGAGTACCTTGAACGTCGCGCAGCGTGCCGTGCAGACCGTCGATCGGTTAAAGCTGAGAATTCGCTATAACAAAGCTCGCTCCAAGAGCTTTAAAATAAGCCAAGTTGCCTCGCGAAAAAGTTCTGCCATTACGAAGTTATGGCTCGGACAGCGTTTGCCTAGCGTGGGAGTGCTAGCATACTAGCGTTGACTCGGGTAGCATTCCGCCGTCGAATAGCGTAGAAACGAAATTCCAGCGAGGAAGAAATTCGCTTGAATCCATTTTACTATATTCAGGTACCAACAGAGAAGGAATGTATAGTTCTAGCTAGGCAGGACCTGGGAATCAACCTGGGAACAACCAGGGATGATCCCAAATAATTCCAAGCAATAGAACCAACCTGGCTGGACAAAATAGCAGGTGGTAGGTTGGTAAACAACCTCTGGTTCTGTTTTTCCAACCTGGGAAAACAACAACCAGGTTCAGGTTCTAAAACAGAACATGTTTGTTTGCCCCAACCAGCCAAATGCTGGTTCCGCTGGTTTCCCCTGGCCTTGTAGCATGCAGATACAGACAAACAACATCCAACCTTCACCCAAATTGTACCCCTATAGTGCCTGCCCTGCTACACTATAGACAAACCAAACAAAACAGTACAATTTCGAGTTGGATAGAACTGGATCTGCGCAATCAATTTAACCGAACCGCAAAGCTTCCATCTTGGGTTCCTTTGCGAGCTCGTCCTTTCTGCTTGCACTATTCATAGCGCGTACAATGTTGTGCCGAAGCGCACATTTCGCGAGTACCTGCAAATGCATCAAGCGAAAAATGCGAAAGCAAACAAACACACGAACATTTCATTCACACCCAAATGCATTCGCACACGCATACTCGTACAAACAGACGGTAGGATGTCGTGCAATGTGCATTTGCACCCAACACCGAGCACGCGGGCGACGCTCAACGAGGACTCCCTGACCTCGTACATCCTGCAGGAAGAGGCGATTGCATGGGAAGCCGAGCGGTCCTCAGAGATCCTACCACATGCGAACTTCGTTGCCCTGGCAAAGCAAGGTGGTCGATCGGGACTTAATCAAACTTAAAACCTCTCCTCGGGGTCACCTCCAAGGGTCCCTGGGTGCCTGGTACAAGACCAGCCCCTATCCCCGGGTCCGAGTTTGTAGAGAGAGGGATCAAGAAGGACTTAGTAAAACAGCAAGAGTACCTTAAACGTCGCGCAGCGTGCCGTGCAGACCGTCGATCGGATTAAGCTGAGAATTCGCTATATCGAAGCTCGCTCCAAGAGCTTTAAAATGAGTCAAGTTGCCTCGCGAAAAGTTCTGCCATTACTAAGTTATGGCTCGGACAGCGTTTGCCTAGCGTTGGAGTGCTAGCATACTAGCGTTGACTCGGGTAGCATTCCGCCGTCGAATAGCGCAGAAACGAAATTCCAGCGAGGAAGGAATTCGCTTGAATCAATTTGACTATATTCAGGTAACACAGAGAAGGATTAAATAGTTCTAGCTAGCAAGGACCTTGGGAATCAACCTTGGAACAACCAGGGATGATCCCAAATAATTCCAAGCAACAGAACCAACCTGGCTTGACAAAATAGCAGGTGGTAGGTTGGTAAACAACCTCTGGTTCTGTTTTTCCAACCTGGAAAAACAACCAGGTTCAGGTTCTAAAAACAAACCTGTTTTGTCTTTGCCAAACCAGCCAAATGCTGGTTCCGCTGGTTTCCCCTGGCCTTGTAGCATGCAGATACAGACAAACAACATCCAACCTTCACCTAAATTGTACCCCTATAGTGCCTTCCCTGCTACACTATAGTTAACCAAACAAAACAGTACAATTCCGAGTTGGATAGAACTGAATCTGCGCAATCAACTCAACCGAACTGCAAAGCTTCCATCTTTGGTTCCTTTGCGAGCTCGTCCTTTCTGCTTGCACTGTTCATAGCGCGTACAATGTTGTGCCGAAGCGCACATTGCGCGAGTACCTGCAAATGCATCAAGCGAAAAATGCGAAAGCAAACAAACACACGAACACACCATTCACACGCAAATGCATTCGCACACGCATACTCGTACCAACAGACGGCAGGATGTCGTGCAATGTGCATTTGCACCCAACACACTCCCCCTCAGCCTGCCGGCTGCATCCCCGTCATTCCATGCTAGTTCATGCTCATTCCACTCATGCGCACACAACGTCAATGAGGCTCATCCGCAAGCCTCTTGGTGAGAAAGTCTGCTGGCTGCTGGTGAGTCTTGATGTAGATCGGATGCACCGTCCCCCTCTTCACCTCCTTACGCAGCCAGTGCCACTTGATACGCATGTGCTTGTTCAGCCCATGAAGCACAGCGTTCCTGGCCATTCCAAGAGCCCCCTTGCTATCACAAAACAGCGGCGTAGCAATTTTCTGCTCCTGGCCAATCTCCTCTAACAGCCTCCTCAGCCAAATCACCTCCTTCACCCCATGGAACATCGCCATGTACTCTGATTCTACGGAAGAGAGTGCCGTCTCCGTCTGCTTCTTGGACCTCCAACTAACAGGTCCTCCCCCAACTACGCAGATGTATCCTCCCACAGATGAGGAATCCTCCTTCTCAGAAGCCCATGTAGCATCGGTAAAGCAAGTGAGAAATAGCTTGCCTTCTCCAAGCCTCTCCCCCTTCTCTTTCAGCACCTCCACCCCTTTCTGCTTCACCTGTGCAGATGCGGAGTATTGAACTCCAATGCTTGGGTGAGAGTTCAGGTACTTCACCACACGCTCAGCTGCATCCACCTGCTCCTCTGATGGATTCTGCACCACCCTAGCCAGCTGCCCAACCGAGAAAGAGATGTCGGGCCTCGTGTGAACTGCTGCATACAAGAGGCTGCCCACCAAGGACTGAAATTGCTGCTGCTCTTCAGCTTCAACCCCTTCATCCTCTGCAGCCTTCACAAGCTTGAATTCTGCTGGCAGGGGAGTTGCAACCTTGCGCTCATTCTCAATCCCATACTTCTCCCCCAGCTCCTTGATGAACTTCTCCTGGTGCAGCTTCAACCACCTGTGATCTGGATCCCTCTCCACGTGCATCCCGAGGTAGTACTTTACCTCCCCAAGGTTCTTGCACTTGAAGTTTTCCATCAGTTGCTGCTGCACTTTCTGGATCTCCTTCATGCTGCTGCTGAAGAGAAGAATGTCGTCCACATAGACCAGAAAACAGCCAAGCTTCTCCCCCTCACCCTTGAGAAAGAGGCTCTCATCACAGCTGCTGGTCCGAATTGTTCTCCCCCTCGCCCTTGAGAAAGAGGCTCTCATCACAGCTGCTGGTCCTGAATCCCATTTCCTCTAAAACAGCTGCCAACTTCTGGTACCAGCAGCGTGGCGCCTGCTTCAAGCCGTAGATGGACTTGTTGAGCTTGCACACCCTGCCCGTACCATCCTCATACCCAGGCGGCTGCGTCATGTACACATCCTCCTCTAAAATCCCATTCAGGAATGCCGTTGAAATATCCATCTGAATGATGAATTTCCCACTAACAGCTGCATCTGCCAACAAGACACGGAAGGTAGGGGGTTTGGCAGTGGGAGCAAAGATCTCGTTGAAGTCCTGCTCTCCTTCTGCATAGACCCCTTCTGCATAAACCCCTTCGCCACCAGCCTACTCTTGTAGATGGTGACCTGTCCCTTGTCATCGGTCTTGATCCTCAGCACCCACTTGCATTGTATCGCTTTCTTCCCATCAGGCAGCACACCAGATCCATGTCCTATTCTCCAGCAGACTCTGGTACTCAGCATCCCTAGAAGCCAGCCACTTGTCCCTATCTGGTCCAGCTAATGCCTCCTCCATGCTAGCTGGTTCCTCTGGTGCAGGGGCAAGAAAACAGTACGCAGGCTCATCCTCCTCATCCAGGTCATAGCCATGAGGTAGAATCAGCAATGCCTCTTCGGTCCCTAGCTGCTGCTCTGCTGCATCAGTTCCTGCAGTCAGCTTCTTAGTAGCCATACGGGTACGTCCTGGCCTGGAGACGGGTGTCTCCCATCCCTTCATAACGACACCCTTCGGCTTCTTAGTTTTTCCCTGCTGCTTCTCTCCTCCCTCGGGTCCAGCAGCTCCACTAGTGCTGCCGCCAGTTTCCACACCATTTTCTCCACCAGCAGATGCCTCCTGTACCTTCTCTCCATCACCATTTCCAGCAGCTGCCTCCTCTCCCTCCTCCCACACACTAGGAGTCAAGTCCAGCTGCATGGTGATCTGCTCCATCTGCTGGGACACCCTTGCCTCCGGCTGTTTCTTCCAGCTCCCATACATCATGCCCTCAATGAATTTCACATCCCTGCTGTCAAACAACACACCCTTGGATGGTTCCCACAGCAGCCATCCCTTGCTCTCAGCAGCCAGCCCCAAATGCACACACCAGATTGCACTCGCCCCCAACTTACTGCGGTAGGTCTTGGGGACGTGGGCGACTGCCATGCAACCGAACACCCTCAGCATGTCCACCGGCGGCTTCCTCCCAAGCCACCTCTCCAACGGCACCCACGAGTCATCCCCAACCTTGGTGAGCACCCTGTTCCTAGCGACAGTGGCGTGCCGGACAGCATGAGGCCACATAGAATTGCTCAGCCCAGATTCTATGAGCAGCGCCCTAGCTGTCTCCAGAATGGTCCGGTTTGCCCGTTCTGCTACACCATTGGACTGTGGGGTATAAGCCGTGGTCAGCTCTCTCTGGATGCCCTGCTTCTTGAGCCAGGCCGTCATTTCAGCTCCAAGGAACTCACCACCCCGGTCTGTCCTAATCCGCTTCACTACACACTCCGCCTGCTTCTCCACGAATGGCAGCCAATCGTCCCGTATCGTGGAGGCGGCGTGGTCCTTCTGCTTCAGCGGATACGCCCACATCAGCCTGCTCCAGTCATCCACAATTGTAAGAAAATACCGCTCCCCCTTGTGCCCTTGCACCGGCAGCGGCCCCACCAAGTCCATGTGGACCAGCTCCAAAGGCTTCTTGCTCCTGCCAGCCACACTATGGAAAGGGAAACGGGTGAACTTTGAAAGCAAACAGATTTCACAGTTGTCATCAGGTGGCTGTCCGTTCAGCTTCAGACCCTTAACGGCTCCATCCTTCTCCAGCTGCTTCAGCAAAGGCATTGCCACATGCCCTAAGCGCCGGTGTGCCGTTGCCCAATCTGTCTCCCCAGATCTGGCCGACACTTTCACACCAACCCCTCCAACGGCATTGCACTCCCCCTGGGATGCAGACCCCCCCTCCAGCCTGCCCCCCACCATGCCACGCCAGGGCCGGCAGCTGCCACATAGATCTGTACACGTCCTTGCTCTCGTGCAGATCCCAAAGCACCCGATTGCCCAGCTTCCCCTTATAAGTGCGTGCCCCATCCGTGTTGGTGTTCACCCCAGCCTTGCCAAGCTTACGGAGGGAGATAAGGTTGGCCTTCAGGTCGGGGACGAAGAGAACGTCGTGCAGCACCACCGGCTTGCCATCCGCTCCCTTAAACGCAGCTCGTCCCGCACCAGCCACCTTCAACATGTGTCCAGAGGCGGAGCACACTTCATTGATCGGTGCAGCTCGTACTTCGTCCAGCAGGTCCTTGCGCGGCGTCATCGTCCAAGCAGCGCCTGTGTCCAACACCCAATAGTCTAGGGGGTGCAGCTCTGCTCCAACTTTGGCAGAGGCGTCTCCTTGCTCCCCCTTGTCTCCCACATGGAAGAATTGGCCCGCGGTGCGCTCCTTCTTCTTCTCCGCACCGCCGTTGCCCTTCGGGTTGTTGTCGGACGAATCAGCGACCATGTTGGCGCCGTTTTTCTGGTTCCTCCGCGCGCCGCCATCCTGGTGACGATTCTGGGGGGTCCATCCATCGGGTTTCTTATAGCACAAAAACCAGGGGTGCCCTTCCTTCTCACAATACCAGCAACTCCCTTTCATTTTGCCACCAGCACCCGACTTGCCCCCACGTCCAGATTTCGCACCGCGACCCCAACCGGTACCTCCTTGTTGGTCGTTGGAGTCGTCGTCTTTCTTTGCACCGCGTCCAGCACCACCGAAGCCACGTCCTCTGCCACGTCGGCTCCCTTGCATCCCGTAGCCGCTGCTGCCGTCGTCCCCACCCCTCAGTTGGCGGCGACGGAAGTCCTCCTCCAGAATCTTCGTCCGCACCCACTCGAGCGTCCACAAGCTCTGGTTCTGCGGCAGGCTCAATCCGCTCGTAAATTGAAGCCACGATTCTGGCAGCAGCGAGAGCATCTTCAAGCACTTGGTCTGCTCCGGGTAGGTGATTCCCGCGGTTGCCAACTTCGCGTAGAGGTCGCGCATCTTGTCCAGGACTGGTTGCACCGGCTCTCCCTCGCTCAGGCGCAACGCGGACAGCTCCCTCTCCAGCATCAACGTTGCGACAACGGAGGTCGGGGCGTGCAGCTCCTTCAACACGGTCCACGCCTTCGGACCGCATTCAACCTCCGGCAGCAGGTGCATGACGTGGTGACGCTGGTTCAGCTCCAAACTCTGCGACATCAAATAGTAGCCAGCCGAGGAGCGCTCGTCCCAATCTTCCTGCAGCGTGGGGTCACTCGGTCTAGGCTCCTCCCCAATCATTAGTTTCAGCAAACCGATCTGACGGAAATATAATTGCATTTTCCAGGCCCAATCATCATAGCCCTCACCATTGAACTTCTCGACGGTGAAATTCTTCAGCACCTCCTTGACAAGCGAGCCCTGGTTTGTTCGCGCTCCCCTTGGCACTGAAAGACCAGAATCTTGGCTGCCGCTACGATCTTGGGCTGAAGATTCACCAGCTCCCGCCGAGGTGTTGCCCGCCATTGTTGGTGTAAGGGCCTAATAAACTCAAGCTATTAGGACTTAATCAACTTAAAACCTCTCCTCGGGGTCACCTCCAAGGGTCCCTGGGTGCCTGGTACAAGACCAGCCCCTATCCTCGGGTCCGAGTTTGTAGAGAGAGAGGATCAAGAAGGACTTAATCAAAACAGCAAGAGTACCTTGAACGTCGCGCAGCGTGCCGTGCAGATCGTCGATCGGATTAAGCTGAGAATTCGCTATATCGAAGCTCGCTCCAAGAGCTTTAAAATGAGTCAAGTTGCCTCGCGAAAAGTTCTGCCATTACTAAGTTATGGCTCGGACAGCGTTTGCCTAGCGTGGAGTGCTAGCATACAGCGTTGACTCGGGTAGCATTCCGCCGTCGAATAGCGCAGAAACGAAATTCCAGCGAGGAAGGAATTCGCTTGAATCAATTTGACTATATTCAGGTACAAACAGAGAAGGATTAAATAGTTCTAGCTAGCAAGGACTTTGGAATCAACCTGGGAACAACCAGGGATGATCCCAAATAATTCCAAGCAACAGAACCAACCTGGCTGGACAAATAGCAGCAGGTGGTAGGTTGGTAAACAACCTCTGGTTCTGTTTTTCCAACCTGGGAAAACAACAACCAGGTTCAGAATTCCAGCGAGGAAGGAATTCGCTTGAATCAATTTGACTATATTCAGGTACAAACAGAGAAGGATTAAATAGTTCTAGCTAGCAAGGACCTTGGGAATCAACCTGGGAACAACCAAGGATGATCCCAAATAATTCCAAGCAACAGAACCAACCTAGCTGGACAAAATAGCAGGTGGTAGGTTGGTAAACAACCTCTGGTTCTGTTTTTCCAACCTGGGAAAACAACAACCAGGTTCAGGTTCTAAAAACAGAACCTGTTTTGTCTTTGCCAAACCAGCCAAATGCTGGTTCCGCTGGTTTCCCCTGGCCTTGTAGCATGCAGATACAGACAAACAACATCCAACCTTCACCTAAATTGTACCCCTATAGTGCCTTCCCTGCTACACTATAGTTAACCAAACAAAACAGTACAATTCCGAGTTGGATAGAACTGAATCTGCGCAATCAACTCAACCGAACTGCAAAGCTTCCATCTTTGGTTCCTTTGCGAGCTCGTCCTTTCTGCTTGCACTGTTCATAGCGCGTACAATGTTGTGCCGAAGCGCACATTGCGCGAGTACCTGCAAATGCATCAAGCGAAAAATGCGAAAGCCAAACAAAACACACGAACACACCATTCACACGCAAATGCATTCGCACACGCATACTCGTACAAACAGACGGCAGGATGTCGTGCAATGTGCATTGACCCAACACGAAGGACGCCGACAAGAAGAAGTCGGCAAGGATGGCGGTCAAGGAGTGGTGTTGGTGTAAGGGCCTAATAAACTCAAGCTATTAGGACTTAATCAAACTTAAACCTCTCCTCGGGGTCACCTCCAAGGGTTCCTGGGTGCCTGGTACAAGACCAGCCCCTATCCTCGGGTCCGAGTTTGTAGAGAGAGGGATCAAGAAGGACTTAGTCAAAACAGCAAGAGCACCTTGAACGTCGCGCAGCGTGCCGTGCAGACCGTCGATCGGATTAAGCTGAGAATTCGCTATATCGAAGCTCGCTCCAAGAGCTTTAAAATGAGCCAAGTTGCCTCGCGAAAAGTTCTGCCATTACTAAGTTATGGCTCGGACAACGTTTGCCTAGCGTTGGAGTGCTAGCATACTAGCGTTGACTCGGGTAGCATTCCGCCGTCGAATAGCAGCAGCAAAACGAAATTCCAGCGAGGAAGGAATTCGCTTGAATCAATTTTTACTATATTCAGGTACAAACAGAGAAGGATTAAATAGTTCTAGCTAGCAAGGACCTTGGGAATCAACCTGGGAACAACCAGGGATGATCCCAAATAATTCCAAGCAACAGAACCAACCTGGCTGGACAAAATAGCAGGTGGTAGGTTGGTAAACAACCAGGTTCAGGTTCAGGTTCAGGTTCAGGTTCAGGTTCTGTTTTTCCAACCTGGGAAAACAACAACCAGGTTCAGGTTCTAAAAACAGAACCTGTTTTGTCTTTGCCCAACCAGCCAAATGCTGGTTCCGCTGGTTTCCCCTGGCCTTGTAGCATGCAGATACAGACAAACAACATCCAACCTTCATCTAAATTGTACCCCTATAGTGCCTTCCCTGCTACACTATAGTTAACCAAACAAAACAGTACAATTCCGAGTTGGATAGAACTGAATCTGCGAAATCAACTCAACCGAACTGCAAAGCTTCCATCTTGGGTTCCTTTGCGAGCTCGTCCTTTCTGCTTGCACTGTTCATAGCGCATACAATGTTGTGCCGAAGCGCACATTGCGCGAGTACCTGCAAATGCATCAAGCGAAAAATGCGAAAGCAAACAAACACACAAACACACCATTCACACGCAAATGCATTCGCACACGCATACTCGTACAAACAGACGGCAGGATGTCGTGCAATGTGCATTTGCACCCAACACACTCCCCCTCAGCCTGCCGGCTGCATCCCCGTCATTCCATGCTAGTTCATGCTCATTCCACTCATGCGCACACAACGCCAATGAGGCTCATCCGCAAGCCTCTTGGTGAGAAAGTCTGCTGGCTGCTGGTGAGTCTTGATGTAGATCGGATGCACCGTCCCCCTCTTCACCTCCTTACGCAGCCAGTGCCACTTGATACGCATGTGCTTGTTCAGCCCATGAAGCACAGCGTTTCTGGCCATCCCAAGAGCCCCCTTGCTATCACAAAACAGCGGCGTAGCAACTTTCTGCTCCTGGCCAATCTCCTCTAACAGCCTCCTCAGCCAAATCACCTCCTTCACCCCATGGAACATCGCCATGTACTCTGATTCTACGGAAGAGAGTGCCGTCTCCGTCTGCTTCTTGGACCTCCAACTAACAGGTCCTCCCCCAACTACGCAGATGTATCCTCCCACAGATGAGGAATCCTCCTTCTCAGAAGCCCACGTAGCATCGGTAAAGCAAGTGAGAAATAGCTTGCCTTCTCCAAGCCTCTCCCCCTTCTCTTTCAGCACCTCCACCCCTTTCTGCTTCACCTGTGCAGATGCGGAATATTGAACTCCAATGCTTGGGTGAGAGTTCAGGTACTTCACCACACGCTCAGCTGCATCCACCTGCTCCTCTGATGGATTCTGCACCACCCTAGCCAGCTGCCCAACCGAGAAAGAGATGTCGGGCCTCGTGTGAACTGCTGCGTACAAGAGGCTGCCCACCAAGGACTGAAATTGCTGCTGCTCTTCAGCTTCAACCCCTTCATCCTCTGCAGCCTTCACAAGCTTGAATTCTGCTGGCAGGGGAGTTGCAACCTTGCGCTCATTCTCAATCCCATACTTCTCCCCCAGCTCCTTGATGAACTTCTCCTGGTGCAGCTTCAACCACCTGTGATCTGGATCCCTCTCCACGTGCATCCCGAGGTAGTACTTTACCTCCCCAAGGTTCTTGCACTTGAAGTTTTCCATCAGTTGCTGCTGCACTTTCTGGATCTCCTTCATGCTGCTGCTGAAGAGAAGAATGTCGTCCACATAGACCAGAAACAGCACCAGCTTCTCCCCCTCGCCCTTGAGAAAGAGGCTCTCATCACAGCTGCTGGTCCTGAATCCCATCTCCTCTAAAACAGCTGCCAACTTCTGGTACCAGCAGCGTGGCGCCTGCTTCAAGCCGTAGATGGACTTGTTGAGCTTGCACACCCTGCCCGTACCATCCTCATACCCAGGCGGCTGCATCATGTACACATCCTCCTCTAAAATCCCATTCAGGAATGCCGTTGAAATATCCATCTGAATTATGAATTTCCCACTAACAGCTGCATCTGCCAACAAGACACGGAGGGTAGGGGGTTTGGCAGTGGGAGCAAAGATCTCGTTGAAGTCCTGCTTCTCCTTCTGCATAAACCCCTTCGCCACCAGCCTACTCTTGTAGATGGTGACCTGCCCCTTGTCATCGGTCTTGATCCTCAGCACCCACTTGCATTGTATCGCTTTCTTCCCATCAGGCAGCACCACCAGATCCCATGTCCTATTCTCCAGCAGACTCTGGTACTCAGCATCCCTAGAAGCCAGCCACTTGTCCCTATCTGGTCCAGCTAATGCCTCCTCCATGCTAGCTGGTTCCTCTGGTGCAGGGGCAAGAAAACAGTACGCAGGCTCATCCTCCTCATCCGGGTCATAGCCATGAGGTAGAATCAGCAATGCCTCTTCGGTCCCTAGCTGCTGCTCTGCTGCATCAGTTCCTGCAGTCAGCTTCTTAGTAGCCATACGGGTACGTCCTGGCCTGGAGACGGGTGTCTCCCATCCCTTCATAACGACACCCTTCGGCTTCTTAGTTTTTCCCTGCTGCTTCCTCCTCCCTCGGGTCCAGCAGCTCCACTAGTGCTGCCGCCAGTTTCCACACCATTTTCTCCACCAGCAGATGCCTCCTGTACCTTCTCTCCATCACCATTTCCAGCAGCTGCCTCCTCTCCCTCCTCCCACACACTAGGAGTCAGGTCCAGCTGCATGGTGATCTGCTCCATCTGCTGGGACACCCTTGCCTCCGGCTGTTTCTCCCAGCTCCCATACATCATGCCCTCAATGAATTTCACATCCCTGCTGTCAAACAACACACCCTTGGATGGTTCCCACAGCAGCCATCCCTTGCTCTCAGCAGCCAGCCCCAAATGCACACACCAGATTGCACTCGCCCCCAACTTACTGCGGTAGGTCTTGGGGACGTGGGCGACTGCCATGCAACCGAACACCCTCAGCATGTCCACCGGCGGCTTCCTCCCAAGCCACCTCTCCAACGGCACCCACGAGTCATCCCCAACCTTGGTGAGCACCCTGTTCCTAGCGACAGTGGCGTGCCGGACAGCATGAGGCCACATAGAATTGCTCAGCCCAGATTCTATGAGCAGCGCCCTAGCTGTCTCCAGAATGGTCCGGTTTGCCCGTTCTGCTACACCATTGGACTGTGGGGTATAAGCCGTGGTCAGCTCTCTCTGGATGCCCTGCTTCTTGAGCCAGGCCGTCATTTCAGCTCCAAGGAACTCACCACCCCGGTCTGTCCTAATCCGCTTCACTACACACTCCGCCTGCTTCTCCACAAATGGCAGCCAATCGTCCCGTATCGTGGAGGCGGCGTGGTCCTTCTGCTTCAGCGGATACGCCCACATCAGCCTGCTCCAGTCATCCACAATTGTAAGAAAATACCGCTCCCCCTTGTGCCCTTGCACCGGCAGCGGCCCCACCAAGTCCATGTGGACCAGCTCCAAAGGCTTCTTGCTCCTGCCAGCCACACTATGGAAAGGGAAACGGGTGAACTTTGAAAGCAAACAGATTTCACAGTTGTCATCGGGTGGCTGTCCGTTCAGCTTCAGACCCTTAACGGCTCCATCCTTCTCCAGCTGCTTCAGCAAAGGCATTGCCACATGCCCTAAGCGCCGGTGTGCCGTTGCCCAATCTGTCTCCCCAGATCTGGCCGACACTTTCACACCAACCCCTCCAACGGCATTGCACTCCCCCTGGGATGCAGACCCCTCTCCAGCCTGCCCCCCACCATGCCACGCCAGGGCCGGCAGCTGCCACATAGATCTGTACACGTCCTTGCTCTCGTGCAGATCCCAAAGCACCCGATTGCCCAGCTGCCCCTTATAAGTGCGTGCCCCATCCGTGTTGGTGTTCACCCCAGCCTTGCCAAGCTTACGGAGGGAGATAAGGTTGGCCTTCAGGTCGGGGACGAAGAGAACGTCGTGCAGCACCACCGGCTTGCCATCCGCTCCCTTAAACGCAGCTCGTCCCGCACCAGCCACCTTCAACATGTGTCCAGAGGCGGAGCACACTTCATTGATCGGTGCAGCTCGTACTTCGTCCAGCAGGTCCTTGCGCGGCGTCATCGTCCAAGCAGCGCCTGTGTCCAACACCCAATAGTCTAGGGGGTGCAGCTCTGCTCCAACTTTGGCAGAGGCGTCTCCTTGCTCCCCCTTGTCTCCCACATGGAAGAATTGGCCCGCGGTGCGCTCCTTCTTCTTCTCCGCACCGCCGTTGCCCTTCGGGTTGTTGTCGGACGAATCAGCGACCATGTTGGCGCCGTTTTTCTGGTTCCTCCGCGCGCCGCCATCCTGGTGACGATTCTGGGGGGTCCATCCATCGGGTTTCTTATAGCACAAAAACCAGGGGTGCCCTTCCTTCTCACAATACCAGCAACTCCCTTTCATTTTGCCACCAGCACCCGACTTGCCCCCACGTCCAGATTTCGCACCGCGACCCCAACCGGTACCTCCTTGTTGGTCGTTGGAGTCGTCGTCTTTCTTTGCACCGCGTCCAGCACCACCGAAGCCACGTCCTCTGCCACGTCGGCTCCCTTGCATCCCGTAGCCGCTGCTGCCGTCGTCTCCACCCCTCAGTTGGCGGCGACGGAAGTCCTCCTCCAGAATCTTCGTCCGCACCCACTCGAGCGTCCACAAGCTCTGGTTCTGCGGCAGGCTCAATCCGCTCGTAAATTGAAGCCACGATTCTGGCAGCAGCGAGAGCATCTTCAAGCACTTGGTCTGCTCCGGGTAGGTGATTCCCGCGGTCGCCAACTTCGCGTAGAGGTCGCGCATCTTGTCCAGGACTGGTTGCACCGGCTCTCCCTCGCTCAGGCGCAACGCGGACAGCTCCCTCTCCAGCATCAACGTTGCGACAACGGAGGTCGGGGCGTGCAGCTCCTTCAACACGGTCCACGCCTTCGGACCGCATTCAACCTCCGGCAGCAGGTGCATGACGTGGTGACGCTGGTTCAGCTCCAAACTCTGCGACATCAAATAGTAGCCAGCCGAGGAGCGCTCGTCCCAATCTTCCTGCAGCGTGGGGTCACTCGGTCTAGGCTCCTCCCCAATCATTAGTTTCAGCAAACCGATCTGACGGAAATATAATTGCATTTTCCAGGCCCAATCATCATAGCCCTCACCATTGAACTTCTCGACGGTGAAATTCTTCAGCACCTCCTTGACAAGCGAGCCCTGGTTTGTTCGCGCTCCCCTTGGCGCTGAAAGACCAGAATCTTGGCTGCCGCTACGATCTTGGGCTGAAGATTCACCAGCTCCCGCCGAGGTGTTGCCCGCCATAGCTACCTATAACGAGGATCACTATAACGCAGCTCTGATACCAGCTTGTTGGTGTAAGGGCCTAATAAACTCAAGCTATTAGGACTTAATCAAACTTAAAACCTCTCCTCGGGGTCACCTCCAAGGGTCCCTGGGTGCCTGGTACAAGACCAGCCCCTATCCTCGGGTCCGAGTTTGTAGAGAGAGGGATCAAGAAGGACTTAGTCAAAACAGCAAGAGCACCTTGAACGTCGCGCAGCGTGCCGTGCAGACCGTCGATCGGATTAAGCTGAGAATTCGCTATATCGAAGCTCGCTCCAAGAGCTTTAAAATGAGCCAAGTTGCCTCGCGAAAAGTTCTGCCATTACTAAGTTATGGCTCGGACAACGTTTGCCTAGCGTTGGAGTGCTAGCATACTAGCGTTGACTCGGGTAGCATTCCGCCGTCGAATAGCGCAGAAACGAAATTCCAGCGAGGAAGGAATTCGCTTGAATCAATTTTTACTATATTCAGGTACAAACAGAGAAGGATTAAATAGTTCTAGCTAGCAAGGACCTTGGGAATCAACCTGGGAACAACCAGGGATGATCCCAAATAATTCCAAGCAACAGAACCAACCTGGCTGGACAAAATAGCAGGTGGTAGGTTGGTAAACAACCAGGTTCAGGTTCAGGTTCAGGTTCAGGTTCAGGTTCTGTTTTTCCAACCTGGGAAAACAACAACCAGGTTCAGGTTCTAAAAACAGAACCTGTTTTGTCTTTGCCCAACCAGCCAAATGCTGGTTCCGCTGGTTTCCCCTGGCCTTGTAGCATGCAGATACAGACAAACAACATCCAACCTTCATCTAAATTGTACCCCTATAGTGCCTTCCCTGCTACACTATAGTTAACCAAACAAAACAGTACAATTCCGAGTTGGATAGAACTGAATCTGCGAAATCAACTCAACCGAACTGCAAAGCTTCCATCTTGGGTTCCTTTGCGAGCTCGTCCTTTCTGCTTGCACTGTTCATAGCGCATACAATGTTGTGCCGAAGCGCACATTGCGCGAGTACCTGCAAATGCATCAAGCGAAAAATGCGAAAGCAAACAAACACACAAACACACCATTCACACGCAAATGCATTCGCACACGCATACTCGTACAAACAGACGGCAGGATGTCGTGCAATGTGCATTTGCACCCAACAAGGAGGAGGAAGTCGGCATCAGGAGTGCTGGATCTACCACAGCCCCGACCACCTCGCCATTGAGTGTCCCGACCGCAGCGATTCCGACGAGGACGACGCTAGGGTTGGCCAGCCGTTGTCCACGTCGAGCAAGCAAACCGCACAAGGAGAAGCAGTCGAACAAGTAGTCGAATTCGGCGAAGGACGCCGACTCCTCTGCTGGCGGCAAGGGGCGAGACAACAAGGAGGCGTAGTGCTCGCTGGTCGGCGTCGTTGAACCGACCGTCTCGCTGGCGCCGGAGGCTGGCGAGGACTTCTAGGAGGTGGCAGCAGCGGTGTAGGCAAACCCGGCGGTGGTCCTGCTCGACAGCGGCTGCTCGCACCACCTGATGGGGACAAAGGAGGCCTTCGTCGACTTGCAGCTGAGCGGCGATGTCAAGCACGTGCGCAGCTTCAATGGGGCGCTGCAATACATCAAGGGCAGGGGCACGGTCGCCTTGCAGGGGAAGGCGGGGAAGCAGGTGTTGATTCCCGACGTGCTCTACGTCCCGGACGTGCACGCGAACCTGCTGTCAGTTGGTCAGCTAAAGGAGCACGGCGTGAAGCTGCAGAACGATGATTACGGGATGCTGCTCATCTCGGCAGCGGGAGACGTGCTTGGTCAGGCGACATATACCAGCCGGGTCCTCTGCACCGACCTTCGACCTTGCACGGGGAAGCTGACGTCGACCACGACGGAGGTGGTGGCATTGGGTGCGATTGTCTCGGCAACCAAGAAACGCAGGGCAGGTGGCACGCGAGGCTTGCGCATGTCGACGTCAACACCATCATGAGCTCGGCAAAGCATGAGGTTGCCAGCCACCGGCCTGGACATCAAGCCGTCGGCCGGTGCAGATCCGCCGTGTGTCTCGTGCTTCGGCGGGAAGCTGGAGTGGCACACCTTCCCCCACAAGGGCTCGGACGCCGAAGAAGCCCTCGCCGTCATGCACATCGGTTTTTGCGGGCCATTTTGTATGGCTGCCAAGGATGGCAGCTTGTACTTCCTGCTGCTAAAGGACCGCAAGACCCGCTACGTGTGGGTGAGGCCGGTCGCCAAGAAGTCGGACGTGCTGCAGGAGTTCGTGCAAAGGCTGGCGGTGTTTGAGCGACAGTCGGAGCACGGGCCGGCGTCGGGGCGGACACAGGTCACTCCGCCGACGAACACCTCGACGGCGACGCTCCCTCTGCTCGCCGAGGTCGGTGAGCTTGCTGATGAGGACGCCGAGGTCGTCCCGTCCTCCCCTTCCCCTGCCCCTGCTTCCCCTACCCTTGCCGTTGATTTGCGTGGGCAGACTCCAGAGTGTCGGCCTCCGGCGATGAGGGGAGCAGTGGGGCGTCGCCTGTGGCGCCGGCCAAGAACATCGTCGATGGCCGACGTGACGTCCAGCCAGTCGGCGTAGAAGTGAAGTCGACACCGACGGGGGAGCAGCACGCAGAGGAGGAGCAGCCGACTTTAGTTAAGCCGGTGACAGGGGAGCAGGCAGCGGTGACGCCGACCAAGGAGCTGTCGGCGACCGGGCAGTTGGAAGGGCAGCCGACGACAGGGGAGCAGTTGGCAGGGACGCCGACTTTGGCACAGCCGGATGGTGAGGGCAGCGAAGCCGCTGACGATGGAGGGGAGCAGTCGGATGCCGAGGAGTCCGCCGACACCGATGTGGTGGAGGTCCCGCCCGGACCACGGCGTTCAGGCCGAGCACGGAGGCCGCCTGACATCCTGTCCTTGCACACGTGCGTACGACCGGCTGCCTACACCACGGCATACGACAACGACAACGACGACCTGACATACGACGATGCCGAGGAGGATGTCGACCTGCCGGATCTCGACCCCGACGTGCACGCTGACCCCGAACACCGCTGGGACATCGCCACGATGTCGGTAAAGGAGACGCTGGCGAGCTGGAAGGGTGGGGCGGTGATGGCTACAATGGAAGAGGAGATCCGCATTCTCATCACCATCGGCACCTGGGACACCCACGCGGGGTCAACATTATGAAGAACCGGTGGGTGCTGACGACCAAGTACCACATCGACGACACGGTCGCCCGGGAGAAGGCGAGGCTGGTCGTGAAGGGCTTCACGCAGACATATGGCTCTGACTACGACGAGACGTACGCGCCAGTGAGCAGCTACGTCACGCTGAGGATCTTCCTTAGCATCGCCACCGTCCTTGACCTCAACCTGATGTAGCTCGACATGAAGAATGCCTTCATGCAGCAAGCTTGACAAGCTGCTGTACATGTACCAGCCGGACTACTACAACGACGGGACCGGCCGGGTGTGCAAGCTACTGAAGAGCCTGTACGGGCTGAAGCAGTCGCCATTGCTATGGTACTAAGAGCTTGATGCCGTGCGTCCGGATGGAAGAAGAGCCAGGTCGACGAGGCGTTGTACTTCAAGGTCGTCGACAACGAAGTGGCCTGCTGGGTGCTGGTCTACGTCGACGACCTGCTCGCCACCAGCAGCAGCACCGCGATGCTGAAGAAGCTGAAGGAGCTGCTGGAGGCCGCCTTCAAATTGCGCGAGATCTCGCCGGTGGAGAAGTACCTCGGGCTGGAGATCGTGCGCGATAGGCCGGCGAGGAAGCTGTGGCTGCACTAGTAGGACTATGCCGACAAGCTGCGCAGGCGATTTCTCGACGAGGAGCAGACCGGGCGCACTCCGAAGACGCCGGTCTCCGTCGACGCCTACGCCGAGCTGACGTTCGACGACGAGGAGGCGCAGGAGCGCCAGGAGGAGGAGTACCGGCAGAAGGTCAGCTCGCTGCAGTTCTTGGAACGACGACGAGGCCGGACATCGCCTTCGCCTACAGAAAGCTGGGCAGCGGCCTCACGTAGAGGAGCGCCCAGCATTAGTGCAAGGTCGAACGCTGCCTCGCATGCCTCGCCAACACGCGTGACACCGCCCTAGAGTTCGGCGGTGGACCTGAGTCGCTAGAGCTGGTCGGCTACGTGGACGCCGACGACGCCGGCGACAAGCAGAACCGGACGAGCACGGGCGGCTACGTGTTCGTCTACAGAGGTGCCGCGATCTCGTGGTCGAGCCAGCGCATCAAGTGCGCGACGCTGTCGTCGACCGAGTCGGAGTACGTGGTCGCCACTGAAGCTGGAAAGGAGGGACAACATCTTTGCTTCCTCCTTGCAGAGTTCCGGGGGCTGGATGCCAGGATGCTGACCGTCCTTCGGGTGGACAATAAGTCGGCCATCATGGTTGCCGAAGGCATGCGGTTGACGGGCAACCTCAAGCAAATGGAGCGGCGACGCTACGCCTGGCTGCAGCACATGGTGAGGCGCGGGAAATTCACGCTGAAGTACATCCCGACCACCGAGCAGCCGGCTGACTTCCTGACGAAGGCGCTGCACCACTTGGCCTTCAACCGGTGCTCCGTCGCAATCGGCCAAGTGCGCCTGGCCGACATGGGCGACGACGATGATGACGTGCAGCAGTAGGTGCCATGCCCTCCTGCATGGCTGATGCGGTGACCGGTGTGTTGCGTGTTGTGTGCACATCGACGAGCTATTCTCCGAGAAGTGCTGCCGTTGGGGCTGAGGGCCCAAGCGCAAACGGGGCAGGGGAGTGTCAACGGGAGTTGTTGTTGTTGTTGTTGTTGTTGTTGTTGTTGTTGTTGTTGTTGTTGTTGTTGTTGTTGTTGTTGTTGTTGTTGTTGTTGTTGGTGTTGGCCCTGTCCTCGCTTGGGCGGAGCCGACTTCGTAGTCGGGTGTGCAGGGAGCGCAGCCGATAAGTTGCAGTGCGCGACGCTGATTTGGGCGCGCAGGTCGACGAGCTGGTCGACCTGCTCGAGGCCAATGCCACACCGCCGACGATGGGGAGCCGGCGGTCGAACAGACCTGGGCGCCGATTTCGAGAGGGCGCCCACTACGTGGTCGACCTGTGGAGGGGGTCGACTTGGAGACGCCGACTTTGCGAGGCCGACTTGGGTGGTCGGCTGATGTGTGTGCTGGTCGACCTCGGGCTGGTCGACCAGGTGCGCGGTCGACTTGGGACGGTCGACCGGTGGTGGTCGCCGACCTGCAGGGTTGACGAGCACAAGGAGGAACTGGTCGACGTGGTTGCCTGGTCGACCAGGTTACCTGGGCGACGGGTTTCAGCTGAGGCACGCGACTGTCGCCCTGGTGTTCGTGGCGAGGCCGACCTCGGTGGTGGTATCCCGAGGTCGACATGGCTGATCAGACAGCATATGGACGATCTGATGTGTGTGCTGTGCAGGTGACAAGAACTGGCACGCCAATCATCTATGAGCATCTGCGAAGCAGGTGCACTGCTGTCCTACGGGTGCAACGCTGTGCAACCGACTTGCTGCAGCGTTGGCACGCCGTCGGCTTGCATTGTTGGCAGGCCGCAATTTTGCACTGCAGGAGCGTGGTCAACCAAGTCATGCTGGAACACGGTCGACCGTGCTGCGCTGGCAGTCGTCCTGCTTGCATGCTAGCTCTGATGTAGTCATTGCTGCCTTGGTACTCTGTATCATTGTTAATTTTTCGTAGTGTATCTCTTGCCAAACTTCCCCCGTGAACTAGCAAGCAGTGTGTGCACAAGGAAACGACTAAGGAACAAACGCAGAGATCACTCCCACCCCGTGCCTAGCCCGTAGTTTAGCTCCCGTTGATTGGGGTAACACACTTACCCTTAGAACCATTTATTTGGGTAGATGATGCAAGTACTTCTAGTATCATTTTTATGCGTAAGAAACACACTTATTTGTCGTACCATCCATTTGGATAAGTAAGACATTTTCTCTTAGTACATACACATGGGTGAAAAACGCACTTACTTCTAGTACCATCAACTCGGGTAAGTTACGCACTGATTCTTTGCACCATCCATATGTATAAGTATCCCACTTACTCTTAGTACCATTTACATGGGTAATTTACACACTTGCTCTTAGTACCATCCACATGGGTAAGTGACAGTCTTAGAGATTAAAGACGGAGTCTTGGAAGCTTAAGGGCCAAAATATCTCAAAAATCTTCGGACTAGAAGTCTGGACAGAATTGTTGACTTTACTAGAAACGTTGTTAACGAAAAGTGCACCGTTCAAATGTTCTCAAACTCCAGCATGTTGTAGCCCTCAAACATTCCAGACTTCGTCCTTTATCACTGTCAACTAATATCAGAGCTGATTGAGGACCTTGTGAAGAGTCTACTGAGATGTGAAAACCCTTCTCGACCCACCATTGCCCGTGGGCCTAAGTGGAGTTCTGAAGGTTTCTTGTGACTTCAGGTAAGGGAGAACTTTGCCGAAATTTTGTTGGTGCCGACACGTGTGACAGTATTGGAAATCTTCACTGTGGGAAAAGGGGGAGCTGAGATCTGTGATTTAGTGACGAGAAAATGAGTCAAGGGAGTGGAGATGCCGCTGAGAAGAGAAGTGAGCCGCCACCATCCAAGATTGAGGCATTGGATGGCTCCAACTATGAGGATTGGAGCGTGCGGATGAGGAGCGTGTTCAAGCGCTACAAGCTGCTGAAATTTGCGATGAGAGAAGAAAAGGAAGATGCCGGAGGAAGGATACGCCCGCGATCGGTGGATTGAGAAGAGCGCGGTGCTGTACAACCTTATTCTTCAATCGGTCAATAACGATATGTTTCAGCACATCAAAGATTTGGTGGAGTTGGATAACTTCGGGCCGAATGCATGGAAGCTGCTACGCGACATCATTCAGCCGAACACAATGCCGATGGTGATTGTGTTGGAGAAGGAGCTGGCTGCCTTCTCCATGCGACCGAGAGATGATGTGAAGCTGGTCCCTGACAAGATCAAGGACACTTGCGTGAATGGCGGCGGGCAGCAAGGTGTCGCAGATGCAGCAGTGCACCAAGATCATCTTGGTCCTCAACAACTCGTGGGACAACCTCATCCCCACCCTCAACACTCAGCAGGATCAGTGGACACCAGAGTGGCTATGGCAGCAGCTTCTGAAGGAGGATTTCTGCAAGTGCCACATGGGTGGTGCTGCTGCCAACAAGACTGCTGAGGGGTATGGAGCTGCAGGAGGCAGCAGAGGAAGAGGGGGAGGGAGAGGCCGAGGCCGTGGGAGAGGCTTTGGCAGAGGGAGAGGCCGAGGTGACTGTCAACGGGAGTTGTGTTTGGCCCCGTCCTCGCTTGGGCGGAGCCGATCTCGTGGTCGGGTGTGCGGGGGATGCAGCCGACCTGCAGCAGTGGGTACGGGGGCCACTGCAAGGGCGTTGAGCTGGGGGGCGCCTGGCTGGAGGGCGCCGAACAGGTGGACGCCGTCCTCGGCGTCTGGGCGGCGTCCTGGACGCCTGGACGGCGTCCTGGGAGGCTGGACGCCGACCTGGGCGTCTGCTCGGCGTCCCGGGCGCCTGGACGCCGACCTGGGCGCCTGGACGGCGTCCTGGGCGAGTGGACGCCGACCTGGACGCCAGGACGCCGACCCTGGGACGCCGGGTTTGGTGTAGTCGACGACCGACTGGGCTGGACGACCAGGCGGGGTTGCCCGGTCGTCCGGGATACCTGGGCAACGTGTGCGAAAGTCGCCGGGATGGTTTCTGCGAAGGTGACCTCGGGGCTGGGCCTTATCCCGAGGTCGACGTGGCTGGTGGGCGTAGTCGCTGGCGTGGATTCTGCTAGGCCTCTGCGCTGTGCTCGTGACGAGGTGTGGAGCACCAACCAGCTGCACGCACCTGCGAAGCAGGTGCACCGTTGTCCTGCGGGTGCAACGCTGTGCAGCCGACTTGCTGCAGCGTTGGCGCACCGCAGACTTGCAACGTTGGCAAGCCGCTACTTTGCTGCGCTGGAGCGGTGCGAGCTCTGCTGCGCTGGACCGCGGTCGACCATGCTGCGCTGGAAGTCGACCAGCAGCTGTGCTAGCTCTGATGTAGCCTTGCATGCCAATGTTGTTGCTATAGTTCTGAATATCATGGTTGTGAATTTTTGCTAGTGAAACTCTTGCCAATTTTCCCCGTGAATGCGCAAGTAGTGTGAACACAGGCAAACGACTAAGGAACGAACGCAGAGATCACTCCTACCCCGTGCCTAGCCCGTAGTCTAGCTCCCGTTGACAGAGTTATCTCCGCAGTGACTACAATGAGGGGCATGAGAAATCTGGTGGCAGGGGGAGCACCCGAATGGAGGGTGCATGCTGGTACTGCAAGAAGGCTGGATATCTATGGTTCAAGTGTTTCAGCCGGCTCCAGGCATGAAGCCGCCAAGTGGTGAACGTGTGCAACGTGGTGCTGTGCAAGGTTCAGGTGCACAAGGTGATGGTGCACAAGGTAAAGCCTCCCCTGGGATGTTCCTCATGGTTGAAGATGTGAATAGGAGTGAAGGTAATGTGGGTTCAGTTAAGAATGTTGTGATGCACCCCCTCACTCACTGGGTGATTGATTCAGGTTGCACTAGTCATATGACACCGCGTGCAGATTTGCTTGATGAGGAAAAGCCCTCTGGGAAGATTAAGTTTGTGACTGCGGCTTCAGGTGCTTTGCTCCCTGTATTTGGTGTTGGGAATGCTAAGATGATGGGAGACAATGGGGAGCTTGTGTGGCTTGGGAACGTATTGTTGGTTGAAAGGTTGTCAGCTAAATTTCTTTCTGTGTGTCTGATGCAGAAGAGCAAGGCCAAAATGACCTTCGGCCCAACCATCTGTCGTGCAAAGCTTGGGAAGCTGTTGTTGTGGAATCTGGAGGAGAAGAGCAGCTGCATCAAGGACCTGTGGCAGCTGCCCATCATCCCTTGGAACGGGAACCTTCCCGTTCAACAGCAGCACGGGACCAGCCAAGGCTCCACTTGCACTTGTGCACATGGATGTGGTGGGCCCCACGAGGGGCCTTTTTCTTTCAGGAAGCCGCTACTTCTTGACCCTTGTGGCCGACCACACGCGTGCGGTGTGGGTGTACCCTCTGAAGACTAAGGGGGAGGTGGCAGCGGCTGTTCTTAAGGAGTGGATGCCGAGAGTGTCAACGATTGAATGGAATTCTGAATGAGAAGAAACAAGAAGTACAATGGAGAATATAGCAAACCCTGAGGGGGTTATACCCTCTACAGCATAACTCAGTATAACACCTAGACTAAACTAACAAGCTAAAACAATTATAGTTTGACAGAGAGCTCAAAGGGAGAGTGTTGGGTGCAAATGCACATTGCACGACATCCTGCCGTCTGTTTGTACAAGTATGCGTGTGCGAATGCATTTGCGTGTGAATGGTGTGTTCGTGTGTTTGTTTGCTTTCGCATTTTTCGCTTGATGCATTTGCAGGTACTCGCGCAATGTGCGCTTCGGCACAACATTGTACGCGCTATGAACAGTGCAAGCAGAAAGGACGAGCTCGCAAAGGAACCCAAGATAGAAGCTTTGCAGTTCGGTTAAGTTGATTGCGCAGATTCAGTTCTATCCAACTCGAAATTGTACTGTTTTGTTTGGTTAACTATAGTGTAGCAGGGAAGGCACTATAGGGGTACAATTTAGGTGAAGGTTGGATGTTGTTTGTCTGTATCTGCATGCTACAAGGCCAGGGGAAACCAGCGGAACCAGCATTTGGCTGGTTGGGCAAAGACAAAACAGGTTCTGTTTTTAGAACCTGAACCTGGTTGTTGTTTTCCCAGGTTGGAAAAACGGAACCAGAGGTTGTTTACCAACCTACCACCTGCTATTTTGTCCAGCCAGGTTGGTTCTGTTGCTTGGAATTATTTGGGATCATCCCTGGTTGTTCCCAGGTTGATTCCCAAGGTCCTTGCTAGCTAGAACTATTTAATCCTTCTCTGTTTGTACCTGAACATAGTCAAATTGATTCATGTGAATTCCTTCCTCGCTGGAATTTCGTTTCTACGCGGTTCGTTGGCGGAATGCTACCCGAGTCAACGCTAGTACGCTAGCACTCTAATGCTAGGCAAACACCGTCTGAGCCATAACTTCGTAATGGCAGAACTTTTCGCGAGGCAACTTGGCTCATTTTAAAGCTCTTGGAGCGAGCTTCGATATAGCGAATTCTCAGCTTAATCCGATCGACGGTCTGCACGGCACGCTGCGCGACGTTCAAGGTGCTCTTGCTGTTTTGACTAAGTCCTTCTTGATCCCTCTCTCTACAAACTCGGACCCGAGGATAGGGGCTGGTCTTGTACCAGGCACCCAGGGACCCTTGGAGGTGACCCCGAGGAGAGGTTTTAAGTTTGATTAAGTCCTAATAGCTTGAGTTTATTAGGCCCTTACACCAACAAGCTGGTATCAGAGCCGCGTTATAGTGATCCTCGTTATAGGTAGCTATGGCGGGCAACACCTCGGCGGGAGCTGGTGAATCTTCAGCCCAAGATCGTAGCGGCAGCCAAGATTCTGGTCTTTCAGCGCCAAGGGGAGCGCGAACAAACCAGGGCTCGCTTGTCAAGGAGGTGCTGAAGAATTTCACCGTCGAGAAGTTCAATGGTGAGGGCTATGATGATTGGGCCTGGAAAATGCAATTATATTTCCGTCAGATCGGTTTGCTGAAACTAATGATTGGGGAGGAGCCTAGACCGAGTGACCCCACGCTGCAGGAAGATTGGGACGAGCGCTCCTCGGCTGGCTACTATTTGATGTCGCAGAGTTTGGAGCTGAACCAGCGTCACCACGTCATGCACCTGCTGCCGGAGGTTGAATGCGGTCCGAAGGCGTGGACCGTGTTGAAGGAGCTGCACGCCCCGACCTCCGTTGTCGCAACGTTGATGCTGGAGAGGGAGCTGTCCGCGTTGCGCCTGAGTGAGGGAGAGCCGGTGCAACCAGTCCTGGACAAGATGCGCGACCTCTACGCGAAGTTGGCGACCGCGGGAATCACCTACCCGGAGCAGACCAAGTGCTTGAAGATGCTCTCGCTGCTGCCAGAATCGTGGCTTCAATTTACGAGCGGATTGAGCCTGCCGCAGAACCAGAGCTTGTGGACGCTCGAGTGGGTGCGGACGAAGATTCTGGAGGAGGACTTCCGTCGCCGCCAACTGAGGGGTGGAGACGACGGCAGCAGCGGCTACGGGATGCAAGGGAGCCGACGTGGCAGAGGACGTGGCTTCGGTGGTGCTGGACGCGGTGCAAAGAAAGACGACGACTCCAACGACCAACAAGGAGGTACCGGTTGGGGTCGCGGTGCGAAATCTGGACGTGGGGGCAAGTCGGGTGCTGGTGGCAAAATGAAAGGGAGTTGCTGGTATTGTGAGAAGGAAGGGCACCCCTGGTTTTTGTGCTATAAGAAACCCGATGGATGGACCCCCCAGAATCGTCACCAGGATGGCGGCGCGCGGAGGAACCAGAAAAACGGCGCCAACATGGTCGCTGATTCGTCCGACAACAACCCGAAGGGCAACGGCGGTGCGGAGAAGAAGAAGGAGCGCACCGCGGGCCAATTCTTCCATGTAGGAGACAAGGGGGAGCAAGGAGACGCCTCTGCCAAAGTTGGAGCAGAGCTGCACCCCCTAGACTATTGGGTGTTGGACACAGGCGCTGCTTGGACGATGACGCCGCGCAAGGACCTGCTGGACGAAGTACGAGCTGCACCGATCAATGAAGTGTGCTCCGCCTCTGGACACATGTTGAAGGTGGCTGGTGCGGGACGAGCTGCGTTTAAGGGAGCGGATGGCAAGCCGGTGGTGCTGCACGACGTTCTCTTCGTCCCCGACCTGAAGGCCAACCTTATCTCCCTCCGTAAGCTTGGCAAGGCTGGGGTGAACACCAACACGGATGGGGCACGCACTTATAAGGGGAAGCTGGGCAATCGGGTGCTTTGGGATCTGCACGAGAGCAAGGACGTGTACAGATCTATGTGGCAGCTGCCGGCCCTGGCGTGGCATGGTGGGGGGCAGGCTGGAGAGGGGTCTGCATCCCAGGGGGAGTGCAATGCCGTTGGAGGGGTTGGTGTGAAAGTGTCGGCCAGATCTGGGGAGACAGATTGGGCAACGGCACACCGGCGCTTAGGGCATGTGGCAATGCCTTTGCTGAAGCAGCTGGAGAAGGATGGAGCCGTTAAGGGTCTGAAGCTGAACGGACAGCCACCCGATGACAACTGTGAAATCTGTTTGCTTTCAAAGTTCACCCGTTTCCCTTTCCATAGTGTGGCTGGCAGGAGCAAGAAGCCTTTGGAGCTGGTCCACATGGACTTGGTGGGGCCGCTGCCGGTGCAAGGGCACAAGGGGGAGCGGTATTTTCTTACAATTGTGGATGACTGGAGCAGGCTGATGTGGGCGTATCCGCTGAAGCAGAAGGACCACGCCGCCTCCACGATACGGGACGATTGGCTGCCATTTGTGGAGAAGCAGGCGGAGTGTGTAGTGAAGCGGATTAGGACAGACCGGGGTGGTGAGTTCCTTGGAGCTGAAATGACGGCCTGGCTCAAGAAGCAGGGCATCCAGAGAGAGCTGACCACGGCTTATACCCCACAGTCCAATGGTGTAGCAGAACGGGCAAACCGGACCATTCTGGAGACAGCTAGGGCGCTGCTCATAGAATCTGGGCTGAGCAATTCTATGTGGCCTCATGCTGTCCGGCACGCCACTGTCGCTAGGAACAGGGTGCTCACCAAGGTTGGGGATGACTCGTGGGTGCCGTTGGAGAGGTGGCTTGGGAGGAAGCCGCCGGTGGACATGCTGAGGGTGTTCGGTTGCATGGCAGTCGCCCACGTCCCCAAGACCTACCGCAGTAAGTTGGGGGCGAGTGCAATCTGGTGTGTGCATTTGGGGCTGGCTGCTGAGAGCAAGGGATGGCTGCTGTGGGAACCATCCAAGGGTGTGTTGTTTGACAGCAGGGATGTGAAATTCATTGAGGGCATGATGTATGGGAGCTGGGAGAAACAGCCGGAGGCCAGGGTGTCCCAGCAGATGGAGCAGATCACCATGCAGCTGGACCTGACTCCTAGTGTGTGGGAGGAGGGAGAGGAGGCAGCTGCTGGAAATGGTGATGGAGAGAAGGTACAGGAGGCATCTGCTGGTGGAGAAAATGGTGTGGAAACTGGCGGCAGCACTAGTGGAGCTGCTGGACCCGAGGGAGGAGAGAAGCAGCAGGGAAAAACTAAGAAGCCGAAGGGTGTCGTTATGAAGGGATGGGAGACACCCGTCTCCAGGCCAGGACGTACCCGTATGGCTACTAAGAAGCTGACTGCAGGAACTGATGCAGCAGAGCAGCAGCTAGGGACCGAAGAGGCATTGCTGATTCTACCTCATGGCTATGACCCGGATGAGGAGGATGAGCCTGCGTACTGTTTTCTTGGCCCTGCACCAGAGGAACCAGCTAGCATGGAAGAGGCATTAGCTGGACCAGATAGGGACAAGTGGCTGGCTTCTAGGGATGCTGAGTACCAGAGTCTGCTGGAGAATAGGACATGGGATCTGGTGGTGCTGCCTGATGGGAAGAAAGCGATACAATGCAAGTGGGTGCTGAGGATCAAGACCGATGACAAGGGGCAGGTCACCATCTACAAGAGTAGGCTGGTGGCGAAGGGGTTTATGCAGAAGGAGAAGCAGGACTTCAACGAGATCTTTGCTCCCACTGCCAAACCCCCTACCCTCCGTGTCTTGTTGGCAGATGCAGCTGTTAGTGGGAAATTCATCATTCAGATGGATATTTCAACGGCATTCCTGAATGGGATTTTAGAGGAGGATGTGTACATGACGCAGCCGCCTGGGTATGAGGATGGTACGGGCAGGGTGTGCAAGCTCAACAAGTCCATCTACGGCTTGAAGCAGGCGCCACGCTGCTGGTACCAGAAGTTGGCAGCTGTTTTAGAGGAGATTGGATTCAGGACCAGCAGCTGTGATGAGAGCCTCTTTCTCAAGGGCGAGGGGGAGAAGCTGGTGCTGTTTCTGGTCTATGTGGACGACATTCTTCTCTTCAGCAGCAGCATGAAGGAGATCCAGAAAGTGCAGCAGCAACTGATGGAAAACTTCAAGTGCAAGAACCTTGGGGAGGTAAAGTACTACCTCGGGATGCACGTGGAGAGGGATCCAGATCACAGGTGGTTGAAGCTGCACCAGGAGAAGTTCATCAAGGAGCTGGGGGAGAAGTATGGGATTGAGAATGAGCGCAAGGTTGCAACTCCCCTGCCAGCAGAATTCAAGCTTGTGAAGGCTGCAGAGGATGAAGGGGTTGAAGCTGAAGAGCAGCAGCAATTTCAGTCCTTGGTGGGCAGCCTCTTGTACGCAGCAGTTCACACGAGGCCCGACATCTCTTTCTCGGTTGGGCAGCTGGCTAGGGTGGTGCAGAATCCATCAGAGGAGCAGGTGGATGCAGCTGAGCGTGTGGTGAAGTACCTGAACTCTCACCCAAGCATTGGAGTTCAATACTCCGCATCTGCACAGGTGAAGCAGAAAGGGGTGGAGGTGCTGAAAGAGAAGGGGGAGAGGCTTGGAGAAGGCAAGCTATTTCTCACTTGCTTTACCGATGCTACGTGGGCTTCTGAGAAGGAGGATTCCTCATCTGTGGGAGGATACATCTGCGTAGTTGGGGGAGGACCTGTTAGTTGGAGGTCCAAGAAGCAGACGGAGACGGCACTCTCTTCCGTAGAATCAGAGTACATGGCGATGTTCCATGGGGTGAAGGAGGTGATTTGGCTGAGGAGGCTGTTAGAGGAGATTGGCCAGGAGCAGAAAGTTGCTACGCCGCTGTTTTGTGATAGCAAGGGGGCTCTTGGGATGGCCAGAAACGCTGTGCTTCATGGGCTGAACAAGCACATGCGTATCAAGTGGCACTGGCTGCGTAAGGAGGTGAAGAGGGGGACGGTGCATCCGATCTACATCAAGACTCACCAGCAGCCAGCAGACTTTCTCACCAAGAGGCTTGCGGATGAGCCTCATTGGCGTTGTGTGCGCATGAGTGGAATGAGCATGAACTAGCATGGAATGACGGGGATGCAGCCGGCAGGCTGAGGGGGAGTGTGTTGGGTGCAAATGCACATTGCACGACATCCTGCCGTCTGTTTGTACAAGTATGCGTGTGCGAATGCATTTGCGTGTGAATGGTGTGTTCGTGTGTTTGTTTGCTTTCGCATTTTTCGCTTGATGCATTTGCAGGTACTCGCGCAATGTGCGCTTCGGCACAACATTGTACGCGCTATGAACAGTGCAAGCAGAAAGGACGAGCTCGCAAAGGAACCCAAGATAGAAGCTTTGCAGTTCGGTTAAGTTGATTGCGCAGATTCAGTTCTATCCAACTCGAAATTGTACTGTTTTGTTTGGTTAACTATAGTGTAGCAGGGAAGGCACTATAGGGGTACAATTTAGGTGAAGGTTGGATGTTGTTTGTCTGTATCTGCATGCTACAAGGCCAGGGGAAACCAGCGGAACCAGCATTTGGCTGGTTGGGCAAAGACAAAACAGGTTCTGTTTTTAGAACCTGAACCTGGTTGTTGTTTTCCCAGGTTGGAAAAACGGAACCAGAGGTTGTTTACCAACCTACCACCTGCTATTTTGTCCAGCCAGGTTGGTTCTGTTGCTTGGAATTATTTGGGATCATCCCTGGTTGTTCCCAGGTTGATTCCCAAGGTCCTTGCTAGCTAGAACTATTTAATCCTTCTCTGTTTGTACCTGAACATAGTCAAATTGATTCATGTGAATTCCTTCCTCGCTGGAATTTCGTTTCTACGCGGTTCGTTGGCGGAATGCTACCCGAGTCAACGCTAGTACGCTAGCACTCTAATGCTAGGCAAACACCGTCTGAGCCATAACTTCGTAATGGCAGAACTTTTCGCGAGGCAACTTGGCTCATTTTAAAGCTCTTGGAGCGAGCTTCGATATAGCGAATTCTCAGCTTAATCCGATCGACGGTCTGCACGGCACGCTGCGCGACGTTCAAGGTGCTCTTGCTGTTTTGACTAAGTCCTTCTTGATCCCTCTCTCTACAAACTCGGACCCGAGGATAGGGGCTGGTCTTGTACCAGGCACCCAGGGACCCTTGGAGGTGACCCCGAGGAGAGGTTTTAAGTTTGATTAAGTCCTAATAGCTTGAGTTTATTAGGCCCTTACACCAACAGAGAGCAGACACAAGGTGAAGGTGATCCGCACCGACAATGGAGGGGAGTTCATTGGCGATAAATTTGATGTGGTGTTGAAGAAAAAGGGGATCCAGCATCAGCTCACGGTGCCGTACAACCCACAGCAGAACGGCGTGGCTGGGCGGTTGAACCAGACCTTGCAAAAAGGTGCTCGCACTCTCCTTGGGCGTGCAGGGCTGCCGGATCCGTTTTGGGTGACTGCACTGAGGCAGGTCGCTCTTGTGAAGAACAGGGTGCTGGCGACTGTGGGGGACAAGCAGTGGGTCCCCTACACCAAGTGGTATGGGAGTGCACCAGCAGTCAACAAGCTGAAAGCCTATGGCTGCATGGTGGTGTTTCATGTGCCGAATGAGAAGAGGGAAGAGCTGGAAGCTTCTGGGAGACGGGGTGTGCATTTGGGGATAGCAAAGGACCACAAGGGTTGGCTGCTATGGGATTTGACCAGCCAGCAGCTGACTGTGTCGAGGGATGTGAAGTTCCTCGAGTCCTTGTACTACAAGGAGTGGAAGCAGCAGCAGCAGAAGCTTCCTTCTACACCGCTGATCGTTGAGGCTGTTGTATGCACGTCAGTGTGAGTGCATGTCATCCTAACGTCCTGCTGTGTGCTCGTGCAATTCATGCTTACGTCATTTGCATGAGCATAATTTATTATGCATGGCTGTTGGATTTTATCACAACTGGGTTTTTCTCCAAGTCTAAATGCATGATCGCGCAGGAGAAATCCAGAGCTTTCCAACGATACCAAGATTGCCTTATTCCGACCAAGATCGCCCATGTTACAATACTTCCAAGATTTGGGAATTCTATCTTAATTTGGGATATTAACTAAATTGGGCGATTATTGGGTCATGACTATAAAGGGATCTTTGGTTGGGTGGTTAGGAAGGCAACTTTGACTTTTGGATTGGGGTGGCTAGAAGTTTCTAGCATGGGTTGCAAATGTTGCAACACCTAGGCAAAATCCAATTGGATTGGATTTTGCATGTGACACATCAAGGACCTCATTATGAGGGTTGCATCTTTGATGCTAGGAAGGATCCTACTATCCTTCCCAAGCATTTGGAGAGCCTTCCCTCACAAGGTTCTCTTGAATCCCCCAACTCCTTATTCTATGCCTAATGTTTGTTCTTCCTCCATTCCATTCTAGTGAAAGCAGCAGCTATACGTTTTTACTTCGTTCTCACTCCCTAGACCATGAAATCAAGTGATTCAACTTGCAAATGGTAGCTAAGACTAGCGCGCACAATCCTACCGAGCGGATTTGCGTTTAGTTGAGAAGTGAAATCGTCATAAGTCTTCAAAGTGACCGGATCTTGTGCAACAAGTGGTATCAGAGCGGGTGGTCGACTTTGAAGCGACGAATCGTCATCAATTCTCAACCAATTTTGACAAAAGAGACCATTTTCTTGTATCTCTGCTTGCGATCTTTCGATTGGTGGTTTTTTTGCGTCCTAAGTGGAAGTGCGCTAGCCGTGACGGCGTTTTTCGTAAAAGCGAAATTTCTGGCAGAATCCTCTCCAAGCGATTTTTCAAGATTCCACCGTGCCTAAAGCCTTGTGATGGCTGAGACGGACTCCAGAGGTGCTAATGATGGAATGGCTGGGAGTGGAGAGGCTGGAGAGCAAGGGAGAGTAGTTGGTGGTGGAGTGGGAACTCACCAACCAACTACCACTGTGCTACCCTCTTCCACTACACCATCTCCTATATCTGTGGATCTTATGAAAGTCTTCTTTTGAGAAGTTCATGGGGGAGGATTATGAGCATTGGAGTTTCCGTATGAGGCTCATGTTTACCCAATACAAGTTATTGGATGTGGTGGAAGGAAAGGAATGGATGCCAGAGGTCGTGGACTTGAAAGGAGCATAGATAAAACGCTCATTTGATGCGTATATGCTCATGGTCCAAGCGGTTGGTGGACGCGAACTTGAACATATTAAAGGCCTATTGGGTGATCCCGAGTGTGGACCCAAGGCATGGAGGAAACTCCTTGATGTGCACTCACCAACACATGCTACGGGCATTGTGCTACTTGCGCGACGATTGCGCGACATCAAATTTGTTGATGGAGAGCCAATGCAGCCCGTGTTGGATGAGATGCGAGACATCTTCACGAAGCTCAAGAGTGGTGGCGTAGTCTACCCAGAGCTTGTTCAGTGCGTGGAGATCGTGATCCGACTTCCTGAGTCGTGGTCTGCCCTAGCCATCAACCTCAACTCCTAGCAATCCCAATGGACTGTGCATTACATTCGTGCGCGAATCCTTGAAGAGGATCTGAGGCGCCGAAGTGTAGAGCACTCAGGGGATGGTGCTGGTTATGGAGTTGGAGGTGGGAAGAGCGGCTTCAAAAAGAAGTGGAAGGGCAAAAAGAATGAAAACTCCCGAGAGGAGAAAGGCGGAGGTCAAGGGGGGGTGTGCTTCTATTGCAAGAAGCGCGGCCATCGTTGGAGAAAATGCTACCAACGGCCCCAAGATTGGACCCCGCCTTCCTCAAGCAACCAGCATGGTGGCAAGAGGAGTGGGGGAGTCATGGGAGCAAGTAGAGAGAAGGATGATGAAAAGGGCGGTAAACCTGAAGAGCGGAAGGCCGGGTTCTTATTCTTTGTGAATGAAGGAATGACCGACCTCGCTATGGCTGCCAAGGTTCTCCTTCATCCCCTCACCCATTGGGTGATTGACTCGGGAAGCTCCTGGCACATGACTCCTCGTGCGGATCTTCTTGATGAGATCCAGCCCGCACCGATCTCTACAGTCACATCCGCGACTGGCGCAAAGGCCAAAGTCATGCGCATGGGATGCGCCGAATTCATGGGAGCGGATGGTGAGCTTGTGGGATTGAAGAACGTGCTCTGGGTGCCGGACTTGTGCACGAACCTGATCTCGACTGGCCGATTGGGAGACGCAGGTGTATTGGCTCGGAGCGCTATCGTGCATACAACGATACGCGCCTTATCTGAGATCTGCAGCGCAAGGGAGATGTCCAGAAGCGTATGTGGCAAATCCCTGTTCTCCCTTGGCACAAATCGGGTAAAGCGGCTGCCGTGGCTTCAATGGATGAGCAATATTGTGTGCAAAGTGAGGAGCTGATTGGTGCAAGCGCAGCCGTGAAGGCGTCAGCTACCTCGGGCCAAGCTGATTGGGAGACTTGGCATCGGCGACTTGCACATGTGGCTCTCTCCACTTTGGAGTTGATGCACAAGGAGAAGTGCGTACACGGCCTGCAAGTGCATGGTGATGGCGCTGCCTTTGGCGGCTACGAGGCATGCATGTAGAACAAGTTCGTGCGATTTCCGTTCCCACGTGCGGAGGGATCAGCGAAGGCACCATTGGAGGTGGTGCACATGGACCTTGTAGGTCCTATGCGGACTGAGGGGACTGGGGGAGCATTATACTTCCTCACCATGGTGGACGAATGGAGCCGATTCACATGGGCTCATCCCTTGTCAAAAAAGAGTGATGCCGCTGCAGCAATCAAAGAGGATTGGCTGCCGATGGTAGAGCGGCAGTCCATGAGACTGGTGAAGGTGCTGAGGAGTGACCGTGGTGGTGAGTTCCTTGGAACTGATTTCACCAATTTCCTTATGAGAAACGGCATCCGACACCAGCTGACCTGCCCTGGAACACCGCAGCAAAACGACATTGCCGAGCGTGCCAACTGGACCATTGGCGAGGCGGCACAAACCTTGCTGGGGGCTGCTGGAATGCCCTACAAGTTCTGGCCTGACGCTGTTCGCCATGTCATTACTGTCAACAACAGAGTCTTAACGCATGTTGGCAAAAAGCACTGGGTGCCGTATGAGCGCTGGCTTGGCAAGAAGCCATCTATTGACATGCTGGGTGTATGGGGCTGCATGGGTCTTGTGATGGTGCCTAAGGACCAGAGGCACAAGCTCGAAGTTGCTGCTGTGTGGGCTGTCCATCTTGGGATGGCGCCTGACTCGAAGGGGTGGCTGATGTGGGACCCCAAGAGGAAGAAAACGTTGGTCAGTCGTGACGTCAAGTTTGTTGAGGACGTCATGTACAAGGACTGGCAGCAGCAACAACAAGTGCAGATTGGCCTGCGTCTGCAGGAGATAGAGCGGTCCGCAGTGGAGGAGGTTCAACTGCACCTCGATGATCTCCCTGGGTCAGAGCTGACCAGTGACCACAGTGGTGGTGGTGATTAGCAAGTTGCTGGTCGTGCTGCAGAGGAGGGGTTGGAAGATGAGTCAGTGCATGTGGACTCACCATCTCGGCCTGAGCCTGCTGTTCAAGCCAAGGTCACCAAAAGGGAGTGTGCAGAAAAGAGCTTCACCATTTGGGCAGCAAGCTGCTACCCGCGAGAAGAGAGTGGCAGCACCACCTTCAAGGCTGAAGTATAGCCGTTTGGGAGGACTTAAACAGGGTGCCATGGCTGTTCAGGCTGATGAGGGAGACGATGAAAAGATGGCTTTTTGCTTCTTCACACCCTTGCCTGGAGAACCAGCCACGTTGGAAGAGGCACTCAATGGACCCCAGAAGGAAGAGTGGAAGGCTGCCATGGATGCGGAGTTCAACAGTCTCATTGAGAATGGGACTTGGGAGCTTGTAGAGCTACCCGAAGGGCAACGGCCCATCAGCAGCAAGTGGGTCTTCAAAGTGAAGACGGATGCTGATGGAGCAATGGAACGGTTCAAGAGCCGCTTGGTCGCCAAAGGGTTTCAGCTGAAAGAAAAGATCAACTTCAAGGCGATCTTTGCTCCTGTGGCTAAGCCATTAACATTGAGGACTTTGCTGGCTGGCGCAGCTGTGAAGGGATGGAATGTGAAGCAGATGGATATCACCACTGCATTCCTGAATGGAATACTGTTGGAGGATATCTACATGAAGCAGCCTGACGGCTATGATGATGGTACTGGCCGGGTGTGCAAGCTTAAGAAGGCTATCTATGGCCTTAAGCAAGCACCTAGGTGCTGGTACGAGAAGCTCGAGCAGGTGCTGCTAGCTGGAGGCTTCAAAACATCCCAAGCTGACCACAGCTTGTTCCTGCTCGGAGAGGGGGAGCAGCGGCTCTTGCTGCTGGTGTATGTCGACGACATACTGCTGTTCTCACCTTCCATGGAGCAGATTGAAAGGGCTCAAAAGCTGCTTATGGACAGTTTCAAGTGCAAGATGCTTGGGGATGTCCACTATTACTTGGGGCTGCAGATTGAGCGAGATGTCGAGAGGAAGTGGCTGAAAATGCATCAGTCACACTACATCTCTGGCGTGATGGAGCGTTATGGTGTGACTGGGGGTCGCACTGTGATGACGCCATTTTCTGCAGGCTACAAGTTACAGAAAGCAGTTGAGGATGATGCTCGATGATGAGCTGCAGAGTGAGTACCAGTCACTCATTGGGAGTCTTATGTATGCAGCTGTGCATACGCGACCCGATGCTTCATTCGGAGTGGGGCAGCTGGCCAGAGTTGTCCAATAATCCACAGAGGAGCATTTGGAGGTAACAAGGCGCATGGTGAGCTACCTTGGATCTACCGCATCTGCTGGTGTTCAGTTTTCAGCTGTAGGACAGCTGAAGCAACCTGGAGCAGATGGGATCATGCTGGAACCTTGAAGTTGTCATGCTTCACCGACGCTATATGGGCCTAGGAGGATGAGGATCAGTCATCTGTGGGTGGCTATGTGTGCATGGTCGGAGGAGGACCAGTGAGTTGGAGGTCCAAGAAGCAGAGTGAGATTGCTCAGTCTTCGGCAGAGGCAGAGTACATGGCGATGTACCACACCATTAAGGAGATAGTGCTCTTGAGAAAGCTGCTGGAGGACATGGGAGCTGAACAGGAGGGACCTACACCACTTTGTTGGGTGCAAATGCACATTGCACGACATCCTGCCGTCTGTTTGTACGAGTATGCGTGTGCAAATGCATTTGCGTGTGAATGGTGTGTTCGTGTGTTTGTTTGCTTTCGCAATTTTCGCTTGAAGCATTTGCAGGTACTCGCGCAATGCGCGCTTCGGCACAACATTGTACGCGCTATGAACAGTGCAAGCAGAAAGGACGAGCTCGCAAAGGAACCCAAGATGGAAGCTTTGCAGTTCGGTTGAGTTGATTGCGCAGATTCAGTTCTATCCAACTCGAAATTGTACTGTTTTGTTTGGTTAACTATAGTGTAGCAGGGAAGGCACTATAGGGGTACAATTTAGGTAAAGGTTGGATGTTGTTTGTCTGTATCTGCATGCTACAAGGCCAGGGGAAACCAGCGGAACCAGCATTTGGCTGGTTGGGCAAAGACAAAACAGGTTCTGTTTTTAGAACCTGAACCTGGTTGTTGTTTTCCCAGGTTGGAAAAACAGAACCAGAGGTTGTTTACCAACCTACCACCTGCTATTTTGTCCAGCCAGGTTGGTTCTGTTGCTTGGAATTATTTGGGATCATCCCTGGTTGTTCCCAGGTTGATTCCCAAGGTCCTTGCTAGCTAGAACTATTTAGTCCTTCTCTGTTTGTAGCTGGACATAGTCAAATTGATTCAAGCGAATTCCTTCCTCGCTGGAATTTCGTTTCTGCGCTATTCGACGGCGGAATGCTACCTGAGTCAACGCTAGTATGCTAGCACTCCAACGCTAGGCAAACGCTGTCCGAGCCATAACTTAGTAATGGCAGAACTTTTCGCGAGGCAACTTGGCTCATTTTAAAGCTCTTGGAGCGAGCTTCGATATAGCGAATTCTCAGCTTAATCCGATCGACGGTCTGCACGGCACGCTGCGCGACGTTCAAGGTACTCTTGCTGTTTTGACTAAGTCCTCCTTGATCCCTCTCTCTACAAACTCGGACCCGAGGATAGGGGCTGGTCTTGTACCAGGCACCCAGGGACCCTTGGAGGTGACCCCGAGGAGAGATTTTAAGTTTGATTAAGTCCTAATAGCTTGAGTTTATTAGGCCCTTACACCAACAAGCTGGTATCAGAGCTGCGTTATAGTGATCCTCGTTATAGGTAGCTATGGCGGGCAACACCTCGGCGGGAGCTGGTGAATCTTCAGCCCAAGATCGTAGCGGCAGCCAAGATTCTGGTCTTTCAGCGCCAAGGGGAGCGCGAACAAACCAGGGCTCGCTTGTCAAGGAGGTGCTGAAGAATTTCACCGTCGAGAAGTTCAATGGTGAGGGCTATGATGATTGGGCATGGAAAATGCAATTATATTTCCGTCAGATCGGTTTGCTGAAACTAATGATTGGGGAGGAGCCTAGACCGAGTGACCCCACGCTGCAGGAAGATTGGGACGAGCGCTCCTCGGCTGGCTACTATTTGATGTCGCAGAGTTTGGAGCTGAACCAGCGTCACCACGTCATGCACCTGCTGCCGGAGGTTGAATGCGGTCCGAAGGCGTGGACCGTGTTGAAGGAGCTGCACGCCCCGACCTCCGTTGTCGCAACGTTGATGCTGGAGAGGGAGCTGTCCGCGTTGCGCCTGAGCGAGGGAGAGCCGGTGCAACCAGTCTTGGACAAGATGCGCGACCTCTACGCGAAGTTGGCGACCGCGGGAATCACCTATCCGGAGCAGACCAAGTGCTTGAAGATGCTCTCGCTGCTGCCAGAATCGTGGCTTCAATTTACGAGCGGATTGAGCCTGCCACAGAACCAGAGCTTGTGGACGCTCGAGTGGGTGCGGACGAAGATTCTGGAGGAGGACTTCCGTCGCCGCCAACTGAGGGGTGGAGACGACGGCAGCAGCGGCTACGGGATGCAAGGGAGCCGACGTGGCAGAGGACGTGGCTTCGGTGGTGCTGGACGCGGTGCAAAGAAAGACGACGACTCCAACGACCAACAAGGAGGTACCGGTTGGGGTCGCGGTGCGAAATCTGGACGTGGGGGCAAGTCGGGTGCTGGTGGCAAAATGAAAGGGAGTTGCTGGTATTGTGAGAAGGAAGGGCACCCCTGGTTTTTGTGCTATAAGAAACCCGATGGATGGACCCCCCAGAATCGTCACCAGGATGGCGGCGCGCGGAGGAACCAGAAAAACGGCGCCAACATGGTCGCTGATTCGTCCGACAACAACCCGAAGGGCAACGGCGGTGCGGAGAAGAAGAAGGAGCGCACCGCGGGCCAATTCTTCCATGTGGGAGACAAGGGGGAGCAAGGAGACGCCTCTGCCAAAGTTGGAGCAGAGCTGCACCCCCTATGTTGGTGTAAGGGCCTAATAAACTCAAGCTATTAGGACTTAATCAAACTTAAAACCTCTCCTCGGGGTCACCTCCAAGGGTCCCTGGGTGCCTGGTACAAGACCAGCCCCTATCCCCGGGTCCGAGTTTGTAGAGAGAGGGATCAAGAAGGACTTAGTCAAAACAGCAAGAGTACCTTGAACGTCACGCAGCGTGCCGTGCAGACCGTCGATCGGATTAAGCTGAGAATTTGCTATATCAAAGCTCGCTCCAAGAGCTTTAAAATGAGCCAAGTTGCCTCGCGAAAAGTTCTGCCATTACGAAGTTATGGCTCAGACGGTGTTTGCCTAGCATTAGAGTGCTAGCGTACTAGCGTTGACTCGGGTAGCATTCCGCCAACGAACCGCGTAGAAACGAAATTCCAGCGAGGAAGGAATTCACATGAATCAATTTGACTATATTCAGGTACAAACAGAGAAGGATTAAATAGTTCTAGCTAGCAAGGACCTTGGGAATCAACCTGGGAACAACCAAGGATGATCCCAAATAATTCCAAGCAACAGAACCAACCTGGCTGGACAAAATAGCAGGTGGTAGGTTGGTAAACAACCTCTGGTTCTGTTTTTCCAACCTGGGAAAACAACAACCAGGTTCATGTTCTAAAAACAGAACCTGTTTTGTCTTTGCCCAACCAGCCAAATGCTGGTTCCGCTGGTTTCCCCTGGCCTTGTAGCATGCAGATACAGACAAACAACATCCAACCTTCACCTAAATTGTACCCCTATAGTGCCTTCCCTGCTACACTATAGTTAACCAAACAAAACAGTACAATTTCGAGTTGGAAAGAACTGAATCTGCACAATCAACTCAACCGAACTGCAAAGCTTCCATCTTGGGTTCCTTTGCGAGCTCGTCCTTCCTGCTTGCACTGTTCATAGCGCATACAATGTTGTGCCGAAGCGCACATTGCGCGAGTACCTGCAAATGCATCAAGCGAAAAATGCGAAAGCAAACAAACACACGAACACACCATTCACACGCAAATGCATTCGCACACGCATACTCGTACAAACAGACGGCAGGATGTCGTGCAATGTAAATTTGCACCCAACACACTCCCCCTCAGCCTGCCGGCTGCATCCCCATCATTCCATGCTAGTTCATGCTCATTCCACTCATGCGCACACAACGCCAATGAGGCTCATCCGCAAGCCTCTTGGTGAGAAAGTCTGCTGGCTGCTGGTGAGTCTTGATGTAGATTGGATTCACCGTCCCCCTCTTCACCTCCTTACGCAGCCAGTGCCACTTGATACGCATGTGCTTGTTCAGGCCATGAAGCACAGCGTTCCTGGCCATCCCAAGAGCCCCCTTGCTATCACAAAACAGCGGCGTAGCAACTTTCTGCTCCTGGCCAATCTCCTCTAACAGCCTCCTCAGCCAAATCACCTCCTTCACCCCATGGAACATCGCCATGTACTCTGATTCTACGGAAGAGAGTGCCGTCTCCGTCTGCTTCTTGGACCTCCAACTAACAGGTCCTCCCCCAACTACGCAGATGTATCCTCCCACAGATGAGGAATCCTCCTTCTCAGAAGCCCACGTAGCATCGGTAAAGCAAGTGAGAAATAGCTTGCCTTCTCCAAGCCTCTCCCCCTTCTCTTTCAGCACCTCCACCCCTTTCTGCTTCACCTGTGCAGATGCGGAGTATTGAACTCCAATGCTTGGGTGAGAGTTCAGGTACTTCACCACACGCTCAGCTGCATCCACCTGCTCCTCTGATGGATTCTGCACCACCCTAGCCAGCTGCCCAACCGAGAAAGAGATGTCGGGCCTCGTGTGAACTGCTGCGTACAAGAGGCTGCCCACCAAGGACTGAAATTGCTGCTGCTCTTCAGCTTCAACCCCTTCATCCTCTGCAGCCTTCACAAGCTTGAATTCTGCTGGCAGGGGAGTTGCAACCTTGCGCTCATTCTCAATCCCATACTTCTCCCCCAGCTCCTTGATGAACTTCTCCTGGTGCAGCTTCAACCACCTGTGATCTGGATCCCTCTCCACGTGCATCCCGAGGTAGTACTTTACCTCCCCAAGGTTCTTGCACTTGAAGTTTTCCATCAGTTGCTGCTGCACTTTCTGGATCTCCTTCATGCTGCTGCTGAAGAGAAGAATGTCGTCCACATAGACCAGAAACAGCACCAGCTTCTCCCCCTCGCCCTTGAGAAAGAGGCTCTCATCACAGCTGCTGGTCCTGAATCCCATCTCCTCTAAAACAGCTGCCAACTTCTGGTACCAGCAGCGTGGCGCCTGCTTCAAGCCGTAGATGGACTTGTTGAGCTTGCACACCCTGCCCGTACCATCCTCATACCCAGGCGGCTGCGTCATGTACACATCCTCCTCTAAAATCCCATTCAGGAATGCCGTTGAAATATCCATCTGAATGATGAATTTCCCACTAACAGCTGCATCTGCCAACAAGACACGGAGGGTAGGGGGTTTGGCAGTGGGAGCAAAGATCTCGTTGAAGTCCTGCTTCTCCTTCTGCATAAACCCCTTCGCCACCAGCCTACTCTTGTAGATGGTGACCTGCCCCTTGTCATCGGTCTTGATCCTCAGCACCCACTTGCATTGTATCGCTTTCTTCCCATCAGGCAGCACCACCAGATCCCATGTCCTATTCTCCAGCAGACTCTGGTACTCAGCATCCCTAGAAGCCAGCCACTTGTCCCTATCTGGTCCAGCTAATGCCTCCTCCATGCTAGCTGGTTCCTCTGGTGCAGGGGCAAGAAAACAGTACGCAGGCTCATCCTCCTCATCCGGGTCATAGCCATGAGGTAGAATCAGCAATGCCTCTTCGGTCCCTAGCTGCTGCTCTGCTGCATCAGTTCCTGCAGTCAGCTTCTTAGTAGCCATACGGGTACGTCCTGGCCTGGAGACGGGTGTCTCCCATCCCTTTATAACGACACCCTTCGGCTTCTTAGTTTTTCCCTGCTGCTTCTCTCCTCCCTCGGGTCCAGCAGCTCCACTAGTGCTGCCGCCAGTTTCCACACCATTTTCTCCACCAGCAGATGCCTCCTGTACCTTCTCTCCATCACCATTTCCAGCAGCTGCCTCCTCTCCCTCCTCCCACACACTAGGAGTCAGGTCCAGCTGCATGGTGATCTGCTCCATCTGCTGGGACACCCTTGCCTCCGGCTGTTTCTCCCAGCTCCCATACATCATGCCCTCAATGAATTTCACATCCCTGCTGTCAAACAACACACCCTTGGATGGTTCCCACAGCAGCCATCCCTTGCTCTCAGCAGCCAGCCCCAAATGCACACACCAGATTGCACTCGCCCCCAACTTACTGCGGTAGGTCTTGGGGACGTGGGCGACTGCCATGCAACCGAACACCCTCAGCATGTCCACCGGCGGCTTCCTCCCAAGCCACCTCTCCAACGGCACCCACGAGTCATCCCCAACCTTGGTGAGCACCCTGTTCCTAGCGACAGTGGCGTGCCGGACAGCATGAGGCCACATAGAATTGCTCAGCCCAGATTCTATGAGCAGCGCCCTAGCTGTCTCCAGAATGGTCCGGTTTGCCCGTTCTGCTACACCATTGGACTGTGGGGTATAAGCCGTGGTCAGCTCTCTCTGGATGCCCTGCTTCTTGAGCCAGGCCGCCATTTCAGCTCCAAGGAACTCACCACCCCGGTCTGTCCTAATCCGCTTCACTACACACTCCGCCTGCTTCTCCACGAATGGCAGCCAATCGTCCCGTATCGTGGAGGCGGCGTGGTCCTTCTGCTTCAGCGGATACGCCCACATCAGCCTGCTCCAGTCATCCACAATTGTAAGAAAATACCGCTCCCCCTTGTGCCCTTGCACCGGCAGCGGCCCCACCAAGTCCATGTGGACCAGCTCCAAAGGCTTCTTGCTCCTGCCAGCCACACTATGGAAAGGGAAACGGGTGAACTTTGAAAGCAAACAGATTTCACAGTTGTCATCGGGTGGCTGTCCGTTCAGCTTCAGACCCTTAACGGCTCCATCCTTCTCCAGCTGCTTCAGCAAAGGCATTGCCACATGCCCTAAGCGTCGGTGTGCCGTTGCCCAATCTGTCTCCCCAGATCTGGCCGACACTTTCACACCAACCCCTCCAACGGCATTGCACTCCCCCTGGGATGCAGACCCCTCTCCAGCCTGCCCCCCACCATGCCACGCCAGGGCCGGCAGCTGCCACATAGATCTGTACACGTCCTTGCTCTCGTGCAGATCCCAAAGCACCCGATTGCCCAGCTTCCCCTTATAAGTGCGTGCCCCATCCGTGTTGGTGTTCACCCCAGCCTTGCCAAGCTTACGGAGGGAGATAAGGTTGGCCTTCAGGTCGGGGACGAAGAGAACGTCGTGCAGCACCACCGGCTTGCCATCCGCTCCCTTAAACGCAGCTCGTCCCGCACCAGCCACCTTCAACATGTGTCCAGAGGCGGAGCACACTTCATTGATCGGTGCAGCTCGTACTTCGTCCAGCAGGTCCTTGCGCGGCGTCATCGTCCAAGCAGCGCCTGTGTCCAACACCCAATAGTCTAGGGGGTGCAGCTCTGCTCCAACTTTGGCAGAGGCGTCTCCTTGCTCCCCCTTGTCTCCCACATGGAAGAACTGGCCTGCGGTGCGCTCCTTCTTCTTCTCCGCACCACCGTTGCTCTTCGGGGTGTTGTCGGACGAATCAGCGACCATGTTGGCGCCGTTTTTCTGGTTCCTCCGCGCGCCGCCATCCTGGTGACGATTCTGGGGGGTCCATCCATCGGGTTTCTTATAGCACAAAAACCAGGGGTGCCCTTCCTTCTCACAATACCAGCAACTCCCTTTCATTTTGCCACCAGCACCCGACTTGCCCCCACGTCCAGATTTCGCACCGCGACCCCAACCGGTACCTCCTTGTTGGTCGTTGGAGTCGTCGTCTTTCTTTGCACCGCGTCCAGCACCACCGAAGCCACGTCCTCTGCCACGTCGGCTCCCTTGCATCCCGTAGCCGCTGCTGCCGTCGTCTCCACCCCTCAGTTGGCGGCGACGGAAGTCCTCCTCCAGAATCTTCGTCCGCACCCACTCGAGCGTCCACAAGCTCTGGTTCTGCGGCAGGCTCAATCCGCTCGTAAATTGAAGCCACGATTCCGGCAGCAGCGAGAGCATCTTCAAGCACTTGGTCTGCTCTGGGTAGGTGATTCCCGCGGTCGCCAACTTCGCGTAGAGGTCGCGCATCTTGTCCAGGACTGGTTGCACCGGCTCTCCCTCGCTCAGGCGCAACGCGGACAGCTCCCTCTCCAGCATCAACGTTGCGACAACGGAGGTCGGGGCGTGCAGCTCCTTCAACACGGTCCACGCCTTCGGACCGCATTCAACCTCCGGCAGCAGGTGCATGACGTGGTGACGCTGGTTCAGCTCCAAACTCTGCGACATCAAATAGTAGCCAGCCGAGGAGCGCTCGTCCCAATCTTCCTGCAGCGTGGGGTCACTCGGTCTAGGCTCCTCCCCAATCATTAGTTTCAGCAAACCGATCTGACGGAAATATAATTGCATTTTCCAGGCCCAATCATCATAGCCCTCACCATTGAACTTCTCGACGGTGAAATTCTTCAGCACCTCCTTGACAAGCGAGCCCTGGTTTGTTCGCGCTCCCCTTGGCGCTGAAAGACCAGAATCTTGGCTGCCGCTACGATCTTGGGCTGAAGATTCACCAGCTCCCGCCGAGGTGTTGCCCGCCATAGCTACCTATAACGAGGATCACTATAACGCGGCTCTGATACCAGCTTGTTGGTGTAAGGGCCTAATAAACTCAAGCTATTAGGACTTAATCAAACTTAAAACCTCTCCTCGGGGTCACCTCCAAGGGTCCCTGGGTGCCTGGTACAAGACCAGCCCCTATCCCCGGGTCCGAGTTTGTAGAGAGAGGGATCAAGAAGGACTTAGTCAAAACAGCAAGAGTACCTTGAACGTCGCGCAGCGTGCCGTGCAGACCGTCGATCGGATTAAGCTGAGAATTTGCTATATCAAAGCTCGCTCCAAGAGCTTTAAAATGAGCCAAGTTGCCTCGCGAAAAGTTCTGCCATTACGAAGTTATGGCTCAGACGGTGTTTGCCTAGCATTAGAGTGCTAGCGTACTAGCGTTGACTCGGGTAGCATTCCGCCAACGAACCGCGTAGAAACGAAATTCCAGCGAGGAAGGAATTCACATGAATCAATTTGACTATATTCAGGTACAAACAGAGAAGGATTAAATAGTTCTAGCTAGCAAGGACCTTGGGAATCAACCTGGGAACAACCAGGGATGATCCCAAATAATTCCAAGCAACAGAACCAACCTGGCTGGACAAAATAGCAGGTGGTAGGTTGGTAAACAACCTCTGGTTCTGTTTTTCCAACCTGGGAAAACAACAACCAGGTTCATGTTCTAAAAACAGAACCTGTTTTGTCTTTGCCCAACCAGCCAAATGCTGGTTCCGCTGGTTTCCCCTGGCCTTGTAGCATGCAGATACAGACAAACAACATCCAACCTTCACCTAAATTGTACCCCTATAGTGCCTTCCCTGCTACACTATAGTTAACCAAACAAAACAGTACAATTTCGAGTTGGAAAGAACTGAATCTGCACAATCAACTCAACCGAACTGCAAAGCTTCCATCTTGGGTTCCTTTGCGAGCTCGTCCTTCCTGCTTGCACTGTTCATAGCGCATACAATGTTGTGCCGAAGCGCACATTGCGCGAGTACCTGCAAATGCATCAAGCGAAAAATGCGAAAGCAAACAAACACACGAACACACCATTCACACGCAAATGCATTCGCACACGCATACTCGTACAAACAGACGGCAGGATGTCGTGCAATGTAAATTTGCACCCCCTAGACTATTGGGTGTTGGACACAGGCGCTGCTTGGACGATGACGCCGCGCAAGGACCTGCTGGACGAAGTACGAGCTGCACCGATCAATGAAGTGTGCTCCGCCTCTGGACACATGTTGAAGGTGGCTGGTGCGGGACGAGCTGCGTTTAAGGGAGCGGATGGCAAGCCGGTGGTGCTGCACGACGTTCTCTTCGTCCCCGACCTGAAGGCCAACCTTATCTCCCTCCGTAAGCTTGGCAAGGCTGGGGTGAACACCAACACAGATGGGGCACGCACTTATAAGGGGAAGCTGGGCAATCGGGTGCTTTGGGATCTGCACGAGAGCAAGGACGTGTACAGATCTATGTGGCAGCTGCCGGCCCTGGCGTGGCATGGTGGGGGGCAGGCTGGAGAGGGGTCTGCATCCCAGGGGGAGTGCAATGCCGTTGGAGGGGTTGGTGTGAAAGTGTCGGCCAGATCTGGGGAGACAGATTGGGCAACGGCACACCGACGCTTAGGGCATGTGGCAATGCCTTTGCTGAAGCAGCTGGAGAAGGATGGAGCCGTTAAGGGTCTGAAGCTGAACGGACAGCCACCCGATGACAACTGTGAAATCTGTTTGCTTTCAAAGTTCACCCGTTTCCCTTTCCATAGTGTGGCTGGCAGGAGCAAGAAGCCTTTGGAGCTGGTCCACATGGACTTGGTGGGGCCGCTGCCGGTGCAAGGGCACAAGGGGGAGCGGTATTTTCTTACAATTGTGGATGACTGGAGCAGGCTGATGTGGGCGTATCCGCTGAAGCAGAAGGACCACGCCGCCTCCACGATACGGGACGATTGGCTGCCATTCGTGGAGAAGCAGGCGGAGTGTGTAGTGAAGCGGATTAGGACAGACCGGGGTGGTGAGTTCCTTGGAGCTGAAATGACGGCCTGGCTCAAGAAGCAGGGCATCCAGAGAGAGCTGACCACGGCTTATACCCCACAGTCCAATGGTGTAGCAGAACGGGCAAACCGGACCATTCTGGAGACAGCTAGGGCGCTGCTCATAGAATCTGGGCTGAGCAATTCTATGTGGCCTCATGCTGTCCGGCACGCCACTGTCGCTAGGAACAGGGTGCTCACCAAGGTTGGGGATGACTCGTGGGTGCCTTTGGAGAGGTGGCTTGGGAGGAAGCCGCCGGTAGACATGCTGAGGGTGTTCGGTTGCATGGCAGTCGCCCACGTCCCCAAGACCTACCGCAGTAAGTTGGGGGCGAGTGCAATCTGGTGTGTGCATTTGGGGCTGGCTGCTGAGAGCAAGGGATGGCTGCTGTGGGAACCATCCAAGGGTGTGTTGTTTGACAGCAGGGATGTGAAATTCATTGAGGGCATGATGTATGGGAGCTGGGAGAAACAGCCGGAGGCAAGGGTGTCCCAGCAGATGGAGCAGATCACCATGCAGCTGGACCTGACTCCTAGTGTGTGGGAGGAGGGAGAGGAGGCAGCTGCTGGAAATGGTGATGGAGAGAAGGTACAGGAGGCATCTGCTGGTGGAGAAAATGGTGTGGAAACTGGCGGCAGCACTAGTGGAGCTGCTGGACCCGAGGGAGGAGAGAAGCAGCAGGGAAAAACTAAGAAGCCGAAGGGTGTCGTTATGAAGGGATGGGAGACACCCGTCTCCAGGCCAGGACGTACCCGTATGGCTACTAAGAAGCTGACTGCAGGAACTGATGCAGCAGAGCAGCAGCTAGGGACCGAAGAGGCATTGCTGATTCTACCTCATGGCTATGACCCGGATGAGGAGGATGAGCCTGCGTACTGTTTTCTTGCCCCTGCACCAGAGGAACCAGCTAGCATGGAGGAGGCATTAGCTGGACCAGATAGGGACAAGTGGCTGGCTTCTAGGGATGCTGAGTACCAGAGTCTGCTGGAGAATAGGACATGGGATCTGGTGGTGCTGCCTGATGGGAAGAAAGCGATACAATGCAAGTGGGTGCTGAGGATCAAGACCGATGACAAGGGGCAGGTCACCATCTACAAGAGTAGGCTGGTGGCGAAGGGGTTTATGCAGAAGGAGAAGCAGGACTTCAACGAGATCTTTGCTCCCACTGCCAAACCCCCTACCCTCCGTGTCTTGTTGGCAGATGCAGCTGTTAGTGGGAAATTCATCATTCAGATGGATATTTCAACAGCATTCCTGAATGGGATTTTAGAGGAGGATGTGTACATGACGCAGCCGCCTGGGTATGAGGATGGTACGGGCAGGGTGTGCAAGCTCAACAAGTCCATCTACGGCTTGAAGCAGGCGCCACGCTGCTGGTACCAGAAGTTGGCAGCTGTTTTAGAGGAGATGGGATTCAGGACCAGCAGCTGTGATGAGAGCCTCTTTCTCAAGGGCGAGGGGGAGAAGCTGGTGCTGTTTCTGGTCTATGTGGACGACATTCTTCTCTTCAGCAGCAGCATGAAGGAGATCCAGAAAGTGCAGCAGCAACTGATGGAAAACTTCAAGTGCAAGAACCTTGGGGAGGTAAAGTACTACCTCGGGATGCACGTGGAGAGGGATCCAGATCACAGGTGGTTGAAGCTGCACCAGGAGAAGTTCATCAAGGAGCTGGGGGAGAAGTATGGGATTGAGAATGAGCGCAAGGTTGCAACTCCCCTGCCAGCAGAATTCAAGCTTGTGAAGGCTGCAGAGGATGAAGGGGTTGAAGCTGAAGAGCAGCAGCAATTTCAGTCCTTGGTGGGCAGCCTCTTGTACGCAGCAGTTCACACGAGGCCCGACATCTCTTTCTCGGTTGGGCAGCTGGCTAGGGTGGTGCAGAATCTATCAGAGGAGCAGGTGGATGCAGCTGAGCGTGTGGTGAAGTACCTGAACTCTCACCCAAGCATTGGAGTTCAATACTCCGCATCTGCACAGGTGAAGCAGAAAGGGGTGGAGGTGCTGAAAGAGAAGGGGGAGAGGCTTGGAGAAGGCAAGCTATTTCTCACTTGCTTTACCGATGCTACGTGGGCTTCTGAGAAGGAGGATTCCTCATCTGTGGGAGGATACATTTGCGTAGTTGGGGGAGGACCTGTTAGTTGGAGGTCCAAGAAGCAGACGGAGACAGCACTCTCTTCCGTAGAATCAGAGTACATGGCGATGTTCCATGGGGTGAAGGAGGTGATTTGGCTGAGGAGGCTGTTAGAGGAGATTGGCCAGGAGCAGAAAGTTGCTACGCCGCTGTTTTGTGATAGCAAGGGGGCTCTTGGGATGGCCAGAAACGCTGTGCTTCATGGGCTGAACAAGCACATGCGTATCAAGTGGCACTGGCTGCGTAAGGAGGTGAAGAGGGGGACGGTGCATCCGATCTACATCAAGACTCACCAGCAGCCAGCAGACTTTCTCACCAAGAGGCTTGCGGATGAGCCTCATTGGCGTTGTGTGCGCATGAGTGGAATGAGCATGAACTAGCATGGAATGATGGGGATGCAGCCGGCAGGCTGAGGGGGAGTGTGTTGGGTGCAAATGCACATTGCACGACATCCTGCCGTCTGTTTGTACGAGTATGCGTGTGCAAATGCATTTGCGTGTGAATGGTGTGTTCGTGTGTTTGTTTGCTTTCGCAATTTTCGCTTGAAGCATTTGCAGGTACTCGCGCAATGTGCGCTTCGGCACAACATTGTACGCGCTATGAACAGTGCAAGCAGAAAGGACGAGCTCGCAAAGGAACCCAAGATGGAAGCTTTGCAGTTCGGTTGAGTTGATTGCGCAGATTCAGTTCTATCCAACTCGAAATTGTACTGTTTTGTTTGGTTAACTATAGTGTAGCAGGGAAGGCACTATAGGGGTACAATTTAGGTAAAGGTTGGATGTTGTTTGTCTGTATCTGCATGCTACAAGGCCAGGGGAAACCAGCGGAACCAGCATTTGGCTGGTTGGGCAAAGACAAAACAGGTTCTGTTTTTAGAACCTGAACCTGGTTGTTGTTTTCCCAGGTTGGAAAAACAGAACCAGAGGTTGTTTACCAACCTACCACCTGCTATTTTGTCCAGCCAGGTTGGTTCTGTTGCTTGGAATTATTTGGGATCATCCCTGGTTGTTCCCAGGTTGATTCCCAAGGTCCTTGCTAGCTAGAACTATTTAGTCCTTCTCTGTTTGTAGCTGGACATAGTCAAATTGATTCAAGCGAATTCCTTCCTCGCTGGAATTTCGTTTCTGCGCTATTCGACGGCGGAATGCTACCCGAGTCAACGCTAGTATGCTAGCACTCCAACGCTAGGCAAACGCTGTCCGAGCCATAACTTAGTAATGGCAGAACTTTTCGCGAGGCAACTTGGCTTATTTTAAAGCTCTTGGAGCGAGCTTCGATATAGCGAATTCTCAGCTTAATCCGATCGACGGTCTGCACGGCACGCTGCGCGACGTTCAAGGTACTCTTGCTGTTTTGACTAAGTCCTCCTTGATCCCTCTCTCTACAAACTCGGACCCGAGGATAGGGGCTGGTCTTGTACCAGGCACCCAGGGACCCTTGGAGGTGACCCCGAGGAGAGATTTTAAGTTTGATTAAGTCCTAATAGCTTGAGTTTATTAGGCCCTTACACCAACACACTTTTCTCTGACAGCGAGAGTGCTATTGCCATGGCCACTAATCCTATCCTGAATGGGCTGAACAAGCACATGAAGGTTAAGTGGCACTGGGTGAGGCAGATGGTGAAGGAGGGGGCTATTGAGCTTCAATATGTGAAGGCCAGCAAGCAGGCAGCTGATTTTCTTACCAAGAGACTTCCCGAGAGCGCACATTGGAAGTGTGCAAAGATGTGTGGCATGGCGTTGCACTAGCGTGTCCAGCAATGTCATGGGGGCATGTGTGTTTGTGTGTGTGATGAGTTTGCATGCGTGTGAGTGTGTGTGCATGCAGTCCGTTAGTCTGAGGGGGTGTTTGTTGTATGCACGTCAGTGTGAGTAAATGTCATCCTAACGTCCTGCTGTGTGCTCGTGCAATTCATGCTTACGTCATTTGCATGAGCATAATTTATTATGCATGGCTGTTGGATTTTATCACCTCTGTGTTTTTCTCCAAGTCTAAATGCATGATGACGCAGGAGAAATCCAGAGCTTTCCAACGATACCAAGATCACCTTATTCCGACCAAGATCGCCCAAGTTACAAGATTTCCAAGATTTGGGAATTCTATCTTAATTTGGGATATTAACTAAATTGGGCGATTATTGGGTCATGACTATAAAGGGATCTTTGGTTGGGTGGTTAGGAAGGCAACTTTGACTTTTGGATTGGGGTGGCTAGAAGTTTCTAGCATGGGTTGCAAATGTTGCAACACCTAGGCAAAATCCAATTGGATTGGATTTTGCATGTGACACATCAAGGACCTCATTATGAGGGTTGCATCTTTGATGCTAGGAAGGATCCTACTATCCTTCCCAAGCATTTGGAGAGCCTTCCCTCACAAGGTTCTCTTGAATCCCCCAACTCCTTATTCTATGCCTAATGTTTGTTCTTCCTCCATTCCATTCTAGTGAAAACAGCAGCTATACGTTTTTAGTTCGTTCTCACTGCCTGGACCATGAAATCAAGTGATTCAACTTGCAAATGGTAGCTAAGACTAGCGCGCACAATCCTACTGAGCGGATTTGCGTTTAGTTGAGAAATGAATTCGTCGTAAGTCTTCAAAGTGACCGGATCTTATGCAACAGAGGCCGATGAGGTGCAGCGGCCTTCAAGGCAGGTAGAAGTCTCTGTGTCTCAAGAGGAGATGTCTGGGGTGACTAAGGATGGGGGAGAACCTGAGGTGGAGGAGCAACAGCAGCAGCAGCAGCAGCAGCAGCAGCAGCAGCAGCAGCAGCAGCAGCAGCAGCAGCAGCAGCAGCAGCAGCAGCAGCAGCAGCAGCAGCAGCAGCAGCAGCAGCAGCAGCAGCAGCAGCAGCAACAGCAGCAGCAACCGCAGCAGCAGTAGCAGCAGCAACGTGCTCCACCACGTGCCCCACGCCCGCCTGAGCATCCTAGGAGGGACGTGCGCCCACCTGTCAGGCTGAGCTATGATCGCCGTGCCACACGGAAAATGGAGCAGGCTGGGAGTGTGGCTGAGCAGTGTGATGAGGGTGAGATAGCGTATTGCTACTGGGCAGCAGTCCCTGAGCCCAAGACGCTAGAAGAGGCACTGAGCGGGCCCGATGCTGAAAAGTGGAAGCAGAGTGTGAAGGAGGAGTACAACTCACTTTTGGAGAACGAAACGTGGGAGCTGTGTGAGCTGCCCCCTGGGAAGAAGGCCATTTCTTCAAAGCTGATTTTCAGGCATAAGTATAGACCTGATGAGGAGCTGGCCCGCTACAAGTCAAGCCTTGTGGCAAAGGGGTTTCACCAGACAAAGGGGAAGGGACTTTGATGAGGTGTTTGCACCTGTGGGGAAAGGGACAACACTGAGGGTGTTGTTGGAAACGGCTGCAAACCTTGGATGGCGGATCAAACAGATAGACATTAGAAGCGCCTTCCTCAATGGGATCATCCTGGAGGAGCTGTACATGCTGCAGCCTGAGGGGTTGGATGATGGGAGCGGCAGGGTGTGCATGCTAAAGAAGGCCATTTATGGCTGGAAGCAGGCTCCAGGTGCTTGGTACCACAAACTAGAGGAGACACTGCTGGCCGGGGGATTCAAGAAGAGTGGGTATGACCACAGCCTGTTCCTGCTGCAAGAGAAGGAGCAGTTCTTCATGGTCTTGGTGTACGTGGACGACATCCTTCTCTTCTCGGAGTCATCTGCCGTGATTGATCACGTGGAGGACTGGGATGCATGTGGAGAGGGACCTTGACAAGGGAGTGTTGAGGTTGAACCATAGGAAGTACAGTGAGGGGCTGGCGGAGAAGTATGGGCTGCAAGATGCAGGAAAGCCAGCAAGCCCACTGCTTTCAAGGTTCACTGTGGAGCCTTGTGCTGATGAGGAGGTGGTGGGTGAGAGTGACAGGAAGCTGTTTCATTCCATGGTTGGGGCACTCAACTATGCGGCTAACCACACGCGGCCTGACATTGCCTTTGCAACATATAGGCTTGCGAGTGTGGTTTCACGTCCCAGTTATCAGCAGGTGGAAGCGACCAAGTGGTTGGTCCACTATGTGAGTGCTATAGCATCTGTGGGCTTGGAATATAGTGCTGTGAGACAAAGGCTGCAGAGGGGTGCAGCTGATTTGAGCAAGGGGGAGATGCTCTTGACCTTCTACACCGACGCTAGCTTCAATTATGTGAAGGCTGATGACACAATCCAGCATTGGAGGCTATGTGTGCCTCTTTGGAGGTGGTGCAGTGAGCTGGCGCAGTAAGAAGCAGAATTAGGTGGGGCTGTCCTCATGCGAGACTAAATACATGGCCCTTCATCATGGGGCAAAGGAGGTGGTGTGGCTGAGGCGTTTGTTGGAGGAGATCGGGTTTGGACAGAAGGACCCGACACTTATCTTTTGTGATAATGAGTCAGCCGTGAAGCTTGCCAATAACGTTTGCATTTATGGGCTGACAAAGCACATCAGGCCTAAGTGGCACCGGGTGAGGAGGCTCCTAGACAAGGAGGTGCGACTGGAGGTGGTGAAGACCCAACAGCGGGCGTCTGATATTCTCACCAAGCGCCTCGTTGAATCTGAGCATTGGAAGCTTGCTGGAATGTGTGTGCATTGAGGTTACATGCATGAGCTGAGGCATGTGGGATGATGGTTGGCAGCCAGAGGGGGAGATTGTTGTGTGATGCAATCATTTACATTCGCGTCTGTCTGCCTCCCATCTTCTGTTCGCACGATGCAATGTGTGGTGTTTGCATGTGCAAGAATTTGTGTTTGGTGTGGTTTGGATTTTCTGAGTGTGTGTGAATGTTATTTTGTTTGAGCAGATATCTTAATTGATTCATCTGCTCAAGTGCTTTCTGACTAGCCAAGAATCGCCGCAATCAAAGCACTGACGAGAAAGTTATGAAAGGTTGAAGTTTGTATGCTTTTACGTTATTGTTGCGGCGACTACGGAAACTTGTGGGGTTGACTCTATATGGGGTATAGACTTTTGGGGGTTGGGAAATTCGTCACCATCACTATACATGATGCCAAGCGGTTGGGAAAAGCCAATCCAGGTTGGCAAGTGTGGCAACGTTGGAGTGAGGTGGATTTGGGAGGTTGGGAAAATGACAAGGGTGAAAGTTGGGTTCCTATAGGGAGGGAATCTTGTGAGCATATGGGGTGTTCTTGGTTGGGACTCCCTAGGGACCTTCCCTCTCGTCTTCCTCATCCCCTCCTACCTAGTTTCTAGCTACTCTAATTCATCTTTGTGGTTCTTGTGTAGATAACATTTGTGATTGAGACAAGTTACTATGGCAGCATACCTCCTAGTGCACAGAAATTCATCACTCGAGATGTACTTTACATTTTTGTCGGATTCAAATAAGGAGCTGTAGCCACGGTCAAGTGCTATAACATATCTAAAATTAGTTAAGTTTCAACAATGAACTTTTTGTCGACGACGTTTCTTGTAAAGTCGACAATTTTAAACCAACGACGTTGAGTTATTTCGGCCCCTAAACGTTCTAGACTCCGTCCTTAATCACTATCTGTAAGTAACACACTTAGTCTTAGTATCATTCACATGGGTAAATAACGCACTTACTCTTAGTACCATTCATATGGGTAAGTAATGCACCTACTCTTAGTACCATCTTCATGGGTAAATTACGCACTTACTCTCAGTACCCTCCACATGGGTAAGTAACGCACCGATTCTCGGTGCCATCCGCAAAGGTAAGTACCACACGTAATATTAGTACCAACCATATGAGTAAGTAACGCACTTACTCTTAGTACCATCCACATGGGCAAGTAATGCACTTACTCTTACTACTCTTACTCCCGGTGCTATCCATATGGGTAAGTAACGCACTTGCTCTTAGTACCATCCACATGGGTAAGTAACGCACTTGCTCTTAGTACCATCCATATGGGTAAGTAACGCACTTACTCTTAGTACCATCCGCATGAGTAAATAACGCACCTTTTCTTAGTACCATCCATATGGGTAAGTAACGCACTTACTCTTAGTACCATCCACATGGGTAAGTAACACACTTACGCTTAGTACCATCCACATGGTAATTTACGCGCTTGCCCTTAGTACCATCCACATGGGTCAATACAGCACTTACCCTTAACCATTCACATGGGAAAGTAATGCACTCACTTGTAGTACCATCCACATGGGAAAGTAATGCACTTACTCTTATTACCATCGACATGGGTAATTTACGCACCTAGTTACTCTTAGTACCATTCACATGGGTAAGTAACGCACTCGCTCCTAGTACGATCCAAATAGGTAAGTAACCCTCATATTCTTAGTACCATCCTCATGGGTAAGTAATGTTATAATTAAGGATGAATTCTGAAGATTAGAGGGCGAAATATCTCAAAAATCGTTGTACTCAGTTTCTGGACAGAACTGTTGACTTCACAAGAATCGCCGTAGACAGGGGAAAAAAACTAAAACTTGAACAGGTAGAGAATTAAAAAGTTCACAAATTTCATATATGATGTAGCTCTAGACCGTGGCTACAATTCCCAATCTGAATCGCATAAAAATGTGGAGTATTTTTTGAGTTATGAATTTCAGCGCAGTAGGGGTATGCTATAGCTTAACCTTAACTCAATCACAATTGTTAACCCAAGAACTACACAGCAGAATTAGGGTAGCTAGAAACCAAGTAGGAGGGGAAGAGGAGGACGAGAGGGAAGGTTCCATGGGAGTCCCCAATCATAACCATACAATTCCCCTCTCTATAGGCACCCCAACTTTGACATTTGTCACTTTCCCAACCCATGCCATCCACCTCACCCAACTTGGCCACACTTGCCAACCTGGTTTGGTTTCTCCCAACCACTTGGCAGCAACTACAGTGAAGTGACGAATTTCCCAACCCCCAAAAGTGTGTACCCCAAATCGAGTCATTCCACAGATTCCTGAAGTCGCCGCATCACAATCAAAACTTCAAACGATCATATCATTCTCATTCTTGCTCCGATCGATTCTTGGTTCGTCGGAACGCTCTTGAATATAGAAGTCATTTTGGATATCTGCTCAAGAAAAGTAACATCCACACACACTCACAAATTCCAAACCATGCCGAACACAAATTCTTATGCACGCAGACACCACGCATGCAACGTACGAACATAAGATGGGAGGCAGACAGACGTGAACGCAAACTCCCCCTCTGGCTACCAACCATCATCCCACATGCTGAGAATCATCATCACAGAATCATCATCACCAACCAACTCCTATGCATGCTTCGTCAATGCACACTCATCACACCAAGATTTATTCCCTTCCAATCTCATTCCATCACGCATCCCAACGAACAACCAAACATCTCCATTGTCCACAAGTCTGCAGTACCCCTCTGCAACCTTTGTCTTATGGTGTTAAGCTCCACACCCTCTCAATGTAGCCCCATAGCAGTAGGCTATCTCATCCCTATCAAAATTTTCAGCTACACTCCCAGCCGGTACCACCTTTGGTGTGCCATGATTCGGATAGGTCAGCCTGGTAGGAGGGCGCACATCCCTTCTAGGACGCACCGGCGGGTGTGAGGCACGTGCTGGAGCACCTTGTTGTTGTTGCTGCTGCTGCTGCTGCTGCTGCTCCACCTCAGGTTCTCTCCCATCCTCAGTGACCCCAGTGGTCTCCTCCTCAGAGACAGAAACCTCCACCTGCCTCGAAGGCCGCTGCACCTCGTCATCCTCAACGACCAGCGGTGTAGTAGGAAGCTTTTGCTGCAGCTTTCACTCCTTGTAGTACAAGGACTCAAGAAAATTTACATCCCTTGACACATTAAACTGCTGGCTGGTCAACTCCCATAGCAGCCAGCTCTTTTGATCATTCGCAATCCCCAAACGCACACCCCATCTCCCAGAAGCCTCCAACTTTCCCCTCTTCTCCTTAGGCACATGAAACACCACCATGCACCCGTAGGCTCTCAGCATGTTGACTGCAGGTGCACTCCCATACCACTTGGGCGGGAGTTGTATGTTGGCCCCGTCCTCGCTTCGGCGGAGCCGACTTCATGGTCGGATGCGTGGATGGTGCAGCCGACAACTTGCAATGGGGGACGCTGACTTGGGCACACTGGTTGACAGGGTTGGTCGACCTGCACGGGGCCACTGTGAAGCCGCCGACCTTGGGTAGCCGGCGGCCGACTTCAACCTAGTAGTCGACGAGGGGGATGTCGACCTAAAAGGGGGGCGCCGAGTTGGGAAGGCGCCGACTTTGGTGGGAGACCGACTTGGCGAAGTCGGCCTGAGTAGGATGCCGACCTGGGTGTAGCCGGTGTCCAGCAGGTCCGGTCGGCTAGAAATGGTCGACCTAGCAGGTGGCGGACTCCAGGGCACCGACTTGGTGGTTGATCGGTCGACCAAGTTACCCGGGCGACGGGGATCTGCGGAGGTGCGCGACAGTCGCCCAGGTGGTTCTGGCGAAGCCGACCTCGGAGGTGGTATCCCAAGGTCAACGTGGAGAATATGGTGCAGTTGTGTGCACGAGGATAGCTTGGCGTCGCGTGCCTGCGAAGCAGGTGTGCTGCTGTCCTGTAGGTGCAACGATGTGCAGCCGCCTTGCTGCAGCATTGGCACGCTGTCGACTTGCAGCGTTCGCAGGCCGCTACTTTGCACTACTGGAGCACGGTCGACCTTGTTGTGCTGGAACGTGGTCGACCGTGCTACGCTAGCACTCGACCTGCATGCTTGCTAGCATTTGATGTAGTCATTATTGCCATCATTCTGAGCCATATTGTTGTGAACTTTTGCTAGTAAAACTTTTTGCCAATTCTCCTTGTAAATGTGTGCATAGAGAGAATACAAGCGAACCCTAAGGAACGCTACGATCACTCTCACAACCGTGCCTTCCCCGTAGTCTAGCTCTCGTTGTTGTAGTTATCTCCGCATGGTCCGGTGAGCATGGAAGGCCCCACAACGATACCTTCGCGATAGCCAATGTAGTTCCGCATTACCTAATTCGTTCGTAGGCTGGCAGCCATCCTAGTCAGCATGGTTGACCCCGTAGTTAAGACGGGCGTAGCGGACACCTTAGAGACACAGCTACCTGATGCGAGCAGACGCCACGGGTCTGGCGATTACGGGCCAACCCTTGGAGGTCGTCGAGTTGGGCATCCGCGCAGAGTGGGCAACCAAACACCCTTCGCGACTTGTTTCTCCTCGAACCGTGCGAAACAAAGGCGGCGTAAACGGGGAGGTCGACGGCGGTGCTCAAGTCGACAGCAACGAAGGCACGAGGAAGATAGGAGTGATCAAGAAAGTTGTCGGCGGTGAAGTCGGCGGGGACCAGGCGCGAGGGCTGCAGTCGTTGGCGGCTGCGGGCTACTCGCAAGGCGACGTCGGTGGACGTCGAAGTAGCGTGACAACGGCATCGGCGACCCACATGATGACGGACGGAATAGCACCGACTTACGGCTACTTCAAATTTACGCCGGACAAGATCACTACCACCACTCCGCTAGTCGGTTGTGATGATCTCATCATGTGGAAGGAATCCATCGAGCCCCAGCTGGAGATGGCCGGGCTGATGTGCTTCGCCGACGGCTCTGTGGAGACGCCGCCTGCGAGCAACGCCGAGCTGTGTGCAGATATGCGCGCCATTCAACTGCTGACCTTGACGGTCATCTTGCGATGCTGCTCACCCGTGGTGCAGATTCCCTAAAGTCGTGCCAGGGTCATCTGGATGTCGGCCACTAGGCGTGGCGGTTCACCACGTCGACGTACCAGGCCACCGAAGACCTGTACATCGGCCAGCTGGAGAAGCATCTCAAGCACCTGCGGATGGGCGAGCAGGAGACGGCGACCAACTACTACAACCGAGCTCGGCAGCTTCTTGCCTACATGCAGATGGCCGGTGTCGAGTACTCGACGGCGATGTACATTACGAGCGGTTTCAACCTGATGCACCGACAGCTGGTGATGCCGAGCATGCGGGATTTGCTCAATGAGTACACCCTGATCTCCCATATCATAAGGGACGAGGCGATGCAGGAGGCTGAGAAGTCTTTTGAGCTCCTGCAGCAGACAAATGACGTCGCCCCAACCAAGCAAGTAGGTCGAGCAGGGCAGCGCGGCAAGCCTGGCGGCGGTGGTAGCGGAGGTGGAAAGCCGGCTAAGGACGCCGACAAGGAGAAGTCAGCTAAGGGTGGCGGTCGTGGAGGAGGTCAGCGTCGAGAGTGCTAGGTCTGTGGCGACCCCGATCATCTCTCCTTCGAATGTCCCGACCGCGAGGGTTCCGACGATGATGACACCAGGGAGGCCGATGGAGGTCGGCTGGTCATCGCCTACGTCGGAAGAGCAAGCCGCGCAAGGAGAAGCAGTCGACGAAGTCGACGTCGGCGAAGGACGCCAAATCCTCCTTTGGCGCCAAGGGGCGAGGCGACGGGGAGGCGTTGTGCTCGCTAGACGGCATCGTCAAACCGACCGTTTTGTTGGCGCCGGAAGCTAACGAGGACTTCCAGGCGGTGGCGGCAGCCGTGCAGGCGAACCCGCTGGCGGTCTTGCTCGACAGCTGCTGCTCGCGCCACCTGATGGGGACGAAGAAGGCCTTCGTCGACTTGCAGCCGAGCAGCGACGTCAAGCACGTGCGCGACTTCAATGGGGGCTCTGTAGGACGTCCAGGGCAGAGGCACCGTCGCTCTGCAAGGGGAGGCTGGGAAGCAGGCTCTAATCCCCGACGTGCTCTACATACTGGGCGTGCAAGAGAACGTGGTGTCAGCCGGCCAGCTGAAGGAGATGTTGCGGCTACAGGATAAGGGCAACGAGATGTTGCTTGTCTCGGCAAAGTACACCGGCCGGGTCCTCTGCACCGACCTGCGACTCTGCCCGGCGTCGACGACGACGGCCTCAACAATGACGGTGGCCCTGCGGACCATCCCTATGGCGACGAAGTCAACGCCGGCTAGGTGGCACGTGACGCTTGCACATATTGGCGTCGACACCATCACGAGCTCGGCAAAGCACGAGGTCACCAATGGCCTTGACATTAAGCCATCGGTCAGCACCCACTCTCCGTGTGTCTCGTGCGTCGGTGGGAAGCTGGCGTGGCACACCTTCCTCGACAGGGGCTCGGACGACGATGAAGCCTTGGCCGTCGTGCACATCGACCTGTGTGGGCCGTTTCAGGTGGCCGCCACGTATGGCAGCCTGTACTTCTTGCTGCTGAAGGACCGCAAGACCCGCTACGTGTGGGTTAGGCCGATCGCCAAGAAGTCTGATGTGCTGCAAGAGTTCGAGAAGTGGCTGCTGCTGGCGGAGCGGCAAATGAAGAAGTCGGTGTTGATGCTGCGCTCTGACCGGGAAGGGGAGTTCCTCGGTAAGCAGTTCACCGACTTCATGAATGGGAAGGGCATCCTCCACGACCTCACCTGCCCGTACACCTCTCAGCAGAACAACATGGCGGAGCGGGAGATTAGGACGGTGGTCAAGTCAGTGCGGACGATGCTGCTGCACATGCGGCAGGCCGTCTGGGTGCGCAACTGCCTGGAGAGGTCGATGTTGCCGTCGGGGATGACGCCGTACCAGCTGCTGACCGCCAAAAAGCCCGACTTGACGGTGACGCGAGTGTGCGGCTGTGTGGTGCAGTTCTTGGTCCCCGTGCAGCAGCGCGGCGGAAAGCTGGTGCCGAAGGCCAGGTGGGGCCTTCACCTCGGTGTGTCGGAGGAGAGCAAGGGCTGGGAGATCCTGGACCTCTCCGATAACAAGGTGGTCACCACGTCGGACGTAGTGTTCTACGAGACAATGTCGGTGGAGGTGTGGAAGTCGGAGCACGGGCCGACGTCGGGGCGGACGCATGCTAACCCGCCGATAGACACCTCCACGGCGACACTCCCATTGCTCGCCGAGGTCGGTGAGCTTGCTGATGAGGACGCCAAGGAGGTCCTTCCCCCTCCCCCCACACCTGCCACCTCACCCCTCATAGCTGACCTGCATGACTGACGCCGACGTCAGCCTCCGGCGACGAGGGGAGCAGTGAGGCGTCGCCTGTGGTGCCGGCCAGTGGCATCGCCAGTAACGTAAAGCAAGTCGGCATGGAAGCAGAGCCGACGAAGACAGGAAAGCAGCAGGTGGTGGAGGTGACGCCGACCACAGTGAAGGAGGCAAGTGCAGGAAGTTTACCATCAGGGGAGCAGCCAACAGTGAAGCCGACCAAGGAGTGGTCGGCAGCAGAAAAATCGGCAGGGGAGCCGACGATAGGGGAAAAGTTGGCAAGAACGCCGACTTTGGTGCAGCAGGTCGACCAACTCCAGGTCGACCAGACTGGCTGCTCGCCGACTCCACCAAGTCGGCTTACTCAGGTCGGCCTCCCAAGGCGGCGTCCCCAAGTCGGCGCCGACCTGGGTGGTAGGTGCCCGCCAACTGCTATACGTGGTCGTCGGCCAACCACGTCGAAGCCCTCCAGCTTCACGAAGTCGGCGTCACCTCCCAGGTCGACGAGTCCCTCCATCGAACAAGAGTCCTGGCCGGCTTTGTCAAAGTCGGCTCCGTTGTAGCCGACTTCCTCCAAATTATCTAACGTTCGAAGTCGTCCAACCCGCAGGTCGACGAAGCCTTTCGCTAAGGTCGGCCGCCGGCTTCCTGTCGTCGACGGCTTCATAGTGGCCCCTTGCCCAAGTCGGCGTCGCCCACTGCAGTCTGTCGGCTGCACCTCCCGCACACCCGACCACGAAGTCGGCTCCGCCCAAGTGAGGATGGGGCTAACACCCAACTCCCGTTGACACTCCCCTGCCGCGTTCATGCTGTTGGGTGCAAATGCACATTGCACGACATCCTGCCGTCTGTTTGTACGAGTATGCGTGTGCGAATGCATTTGTGTGTGAATGGTGTGTTCGTGTGTTTGTTTGCTTTCGCATTTTTCGCTTGATGCATTTGCAGGTACTCGCGCAATGTGCGCTTCGGCACAACATTGTACGCGCTATGAACAGTGCAAGCAGAAAGGACGAGCTCGCAAAGGAACCCAAGATGGAAGCTTTGCAGTTCGGTTGAGTTGATTGCGCAGATTCAGTTCTATCCAACTCGAAATTGTACTGTTTTGTTTGGTTAACTATAGTGTAGCAGGGAAGGCACTATAGGGGTACAATTTAGGTGAAGGTTGGATGTTGTTTGTCTGTATCTGCATGCTACAAGGCCAGGGGAAACCAGCGGAACCAGCATTTGGCTGGTTGGGAAAAGACAGAACAGGTTCTGTTTTTAGAACCTGAACCTGGTTGTTGTTTTCCCAGGTTGGAAAAACAGAACCAGAGGTTGTTTACCAACCTACCACCTGCTATTTTGTCCAGCCAGGTTGGTTCTGTTGCTTGGAATTATTTGGGATCATCCCTGGTTGTTCCCAGGTTGATTCCCAAGGTCCTTGCTAGCTAGAACTATTTAATCCTTCTCTGTTTGTACCTGAATATAGTCAAATTGATTCAAGCGAATTCCTTCCTCGCTGGAATTTCGTTTCTGCGCTATTCGACGGCGGAATGCTACCCGAGTCAACGCTAGTATGCTAGCACTCCAACGCTAGGCAAACGCTGTCCGAGCCATAACTTCGTAATGGCAGAACTTTTCGCGAGGCAACTTGGCTCATTTTAAAGCTCTTGGAGCGAGCTTCGATATAGCAAATTCTCAGCTTAATCCGACCGACGGTCTGCACGGCACGCTGCGCGACGTTCAAGGTACTCTTGCTGTTTTGACTAAGTCCTTCTTGATCCCTCTCTCTACAAACTCGGACCCGAGGATAGGGGCTGGTCTTGTACCAGGCACCCAGGGACCCTTGGAGGTGACCCCGAGGAGAGGTTTTAAGTTTGATTAAGTCCTAATAGCTTGAGTTTATTAGGCCCTTACACCAACAAGCTGGTATCAGAGCTGCGTTATAGTGATCCTCGTTATAGGTAGCTATGGCGGGCAACACCTCGGCAGGAGCTGGTGAATCTTCAGCCCAAGATCGTAGCGGCAGCCAAGATTCTGGTCTTTCAGCGCCAAGGGGAGCGCGAACAAACCAGGGCTCGCTTGTCAAGGAGGTGCTGAAGAATTTCACCGTCGAGAAGTTCAATGGTGAGGGCTATGATGATTGGGCCTGGAAAATGCAATTATATTTCCGTCAGATCGGTTTGCTGAAACTAATGATTGGGGAGGAGCCTAGACCGAGTGACCCCGCGCTGCAGGAAGATTGGGACGAGCGCTCCTCGGCTGGCTACTATCTGATGTCGCAGAGTTTGGAGCTGAACCAGCGTCACCACGTCATGCACCTGCTGCCGGAGGTTGAATGCGGTCCGAAGGCGTGGACCGTGTTGAAGGAGCTGCACGCCCCGACCTCCGTTGTCGCAACGTTGATGCTGGAGAGGGAGCTGTCCGCGTTGCGCCTGAGCGAGGGAGAGCTGGTGCAACCAGTCCTGGACAAGATGCGCGACCTCTACGCGAAGTTGGCGACCGCGGGAATCACCTACCCGGAGCAGACCAAGTGCTTGAAGATGCTCTCGCTGCTGCCTGAATCGTGGCTTCAATTCACGAGCGGATTGAGCCTGCCGCAGAACCAGAGCTTGTGGACGCTGGAGTGGGTGCGGACGAAGATTCTGGAGGAGGACTTCCGTCGCCGCCAACTGAGGGGTGGAGACGACGGCAGCAGCGGCTACGGGATGCAAGGGAGCCGACGTGGCAGAGGACGTGGCTTCGGTGGTGCTGGACGCGGTGCAAAGAAGGACGACGACTCCAACGACCAACAAGGAGGTACCGGTTGGGGTCGCGGTGCGAAATCTGGACGTGGGGGCAAGTCGGGTGCTGGTGGCAAAATGAAAGGGAGTTGCTGGTATTGTGAGAAGGAAGGGCACCCCTGGTTTTTGTGCTATAAGAAACCCGATGGATGGACCCCCCAGAATCGTCAACAGGATGGTGGCGCGCGAAGGAACCAGAAAAACGGCGCGAACATGGTCGCTGATTCGTCCGACAACAACCCGAAGGGCAACGGCGGTGCGGAGAAGAAGAAGGAGCGCACCGCGGGCCAATTCTTCCATGTGGGAGACAAGGGGGAGCAAGGAGACGCCTCTGCCAAAGTTGGAGCAGAGCTGCACCCCCTAGACTATTGGGTGTTGGACACAGGCGCTGCTTGGACGATGACGCCGCGCAAGGACCTGCTGGACGAAGTACGAGCTGCACCGATCAATGAAGTGTGCTCCGCCTCTGGACACATGTTGAAGGTGGCTGGTGCGGGACGAGCTGCGTTTAAGGGAGCGGATGGCAAGCCGGTGGTGCTGCACGACGTTCTCTTCGTCCCCGACCTGAAGGCCAACCTTATCTCCCTCCGTAAGCTTGGCAAGGCTGGGGTGAACACCAACACGGATGGGGCACGCACTTATAAGGGGAAGCTGGGCAATCGGGTGCTTTGGGATCTGCACGAGAGCAAGGACGTGTACAGATCTATGTGGCAGCTGCCGGCCCTGGCGTGGCATGGTGGGGGGCAGGCTGGAGAGGGGTCTGCATCCCAGGGGGAGTGCAATGCCGTTGGAGGGGTTGGTGTGAAAGTGTCGGCCAGATCTGGGGAGACAGATTGGGCAACGGCACACCGACGCTTAGGGCATGTGGCAATGCCTTTGCTGAAGCAGCTGGAGAAGGATGGAGCCGTTAAGGGTCTAAAGCTGAACGGACAGCCACCCGATGACAACTGTGAAATCTGTTTGCTTTCAAAGTTCACCCGTTTCCCTTTCCATAGTGTGGCTGGCAGGAGCAAGAAGCCTTTGGAGCTGGTCCACATGGACTTGGTGGGGCCGCTGCCGGTGCAAGGGCACAAGGGGGAGCGGTATTTTCTTACAATTGTGGATGACTGGAGCAGACTGATGTGGGCGTATCCGCTGAAGCAGAAGGACCACGCCGCCTCCACGATACGGGACGATTGGCTGCCATTCGTGGAGAAGCAGGCGGAGTGTGTAGTGAAGCGGATTAGGACAGACCGGGGTGGTGAGTTCCTTGGAGCTGAAATGACGGCCTGGCTCAAGAAGCAGGGCATCCAGAGAGAGCTGACCACGGCTTATACCCCACAGTCCAATGGTGTAGCAGAACGGGCAAACCGGACCATTCTGGAGACAGCTAGGGCGCTGCTCATAGAATCTGGGCTGAGCAACTCTATGTGGCCTCATGCTGTTCGGCACGCCACCGTCGCTAGGAACAGGGTGCTCACCAAGGTTGGGGATGACTCGTGGGTGCCTTTGGAGAGGTGGCTTGGGAGGAAGCCGCCGGTGGACATGCTGAGGGTGTTCGGTTGCATGGCAGTCGCCCACGTCCCCAAGACCTACCGCAGTAAGTTGGGGGCGAGTGCAATCTGGTGTGTGCATTTGGGGCTGGCTGCTGAGAGCAAGGGATGGCTGCTGTGGGAACCATCCAAGGGTGTGTTGTTTGACAGCAGGGATGTGAAATTCATTGAGGGCATGATGTATGGGAGCTGGGAGAAACAGCCGGAGGCAAGGGTGTCCCAGCAGATGGAGCAGATCACCATGCAGCTGGACCTGACTCCTAGTGTGTGGGAGGAGGGAGAGGAGGCAGCTGCTGGAAATGGTGATGGAGAGAAGATACAGGAGGCATCTGCTGGTGGAGAAAATGGTGTGGAAACTGGCGGCAGCACTAGTGGAGCTGCTGGACCCGAGGGAGGAGAGAAGCAGCAGGGAAAAACTAAGAAGCCGAAGGGTGTCGTTATGAAGGGATGGGAGACACCCGTCTCCAGGCCAGGACGTACCCGTATGGCTACTAAGAAGCTGACTGCAGGAACTGATGCAGCAGAGCAGCAGCTAGGGACCGAAGAGGCATTGCTGATTCTACCTCATGGCTATGACCCGGATGAGGAGGATGAGCCTGCGTACTGTTTTCTTGCCCCTGCACCAGAGGAACCAGCTAGCATGGAGGAGGCATTAGCTGGACCAGATAGGGACAAGTGGCTGGCTTCTAGGGATGCTGAGTACCAGAGTCTGCTGGAGAATAGGACATGGGATCTGGTGGTGCTGCCTGATGGGAAGAAAGCGATACAATGCAAGTGGGTGCTGAGGATCAAGACCGATGACAAGGGGCAGGTCACCATCTACAAGAGTAGGCTGGTGGCGAAGGGGTTTATGCAGAAGGAGAAGCAGGACTTCAACGAGATCTTTGCTCCCACTGCCAAACCCCCTACCCTCCGTGTCTTGTTGGCAGATGCAGCTGTTAGTGGGAAATTCATCATTCAGATGGATATTTCAACGGCATTCCTGAATGGGATTTTAGAGGAGGATGTGTACATGACGCAGCCGCCTGGGTATGAGGATGGTACGGGCAGGGTGTGCAAGCTCAACAAGTCCATCTACGGCTTGAAGCAGGCGCCACGCTGCTGGTACCAGAAGTTGGCAGCTGTTTTAGAGGAGATGGGATTCAGGACCAGCAGCTGTGATGAGAGCCTCTTTCTCAAGGGCGAGGGGGAGAAGCTGGTGCTGTTTCTGGTCTATGTGGACGACATTCTTCTCTTCAGCAGCAGCATGAAGGAGATCCAGAAAGTGCAGCAGCAACTGATGGAAAACTTCAAGTGCAAGAACCTTGGGGAGGTAAAGTACTACCTCGGGATGCACGTGGAGAGGGATCCTGATCACAGGTGGTTGAAGCTGCACCAGGAGAAGTTCATCAAGGAGCTGGGGGAGAAGTATGGGATTGAGAATGAGCGCAAGGTTGCAACTCCCCTGCCAGCAGAATTCAAGCTTGTGAAGGCTGCAGAGGATGAAGGGGTTGAAGCTGAAGAGCAGCAGCAATTTCAGTCCTTGGTGGGCAGCCTCTTGTACGCAGCAGTTCACACGAGGCCCGACATCTCTTTCTCGGTTGGGCAGCTGGCTAGGGTGGTGCAGAATCCATCAGAAGAGCAGGTGGATGCAGCTGAGCGTGTGGTGAAGTACCTGAACTCTCACCCAAGCATTGGAGTTCAATACTCCGCATCTGCACAGGTGAAGCAGAAAGGGGTGGAGGTGCTGAAAGAGAAGGGGGAGAGGCTTGGAGAAGGCAAGCTATTTCTCACTTGCTTTACTGATGCTACGTGGGCTTCTGAGAAGGAGGATTCCTCATCTGTGGGAGGATACATCTGCGTAGTTGGGGGAGGACCTGTTAGTTGGAGGTCCAAGAAGCAGACGGAGACGGCACTCTCTTCCGTAGAATCAGAGTACATGGCGATGTTCCATGGGGTGAAGGAGGTGATTTGGCTGAGGAGGCTGTTAGAGGAGATTGGCCAGGAGCAGAAAGTTGCTACGCCGCTGTTTTGTGATAGCAAGGGGGCTCTTGGGATGGCCAGAAACGCTGTGCTTCATGGGCTGAACAAGCACATGCGTATCAAGTGGCACTGGCTGCGTAAGGAGGTGAAGAGGGGGACGGTGAATCCAATCTACATCAAGACTCACCAGCAGCCAGCAGACTTTCTCACCAAGAGGCTTGCAGATGAGCCTCATTGGCGTTGTGTGCGCATGAGTGGAATGAGCATGAACTAGCATGGAATGACGGGGATGCAGCCGGCAGGCTGAGGGGGAGTGTGTTGGGTGCAAATGCACATTGCACGACATCCTGCCGTCTGTTTGTACGAGTATGCGTGTGCGAATGCATTTGTGTGTGAATGGTGTGTTCGTGTGTTTGTTTGCTTTCGCATTTTTCGCTTGATGCATTTGCAGGTACTCGCGCAATGTGCGCTTCGGCACAACATTGTACGCGCTATGAACAGTGCAAGCAGAAAGGACGAGCTCGCAAAGGAACCCAAGATGGAAGCTTTGCAGTTCGGTTGAGTTGATTGCGCAGATTCAGTTCTATCCAACTCGAAATTGTACTGTTTTGTTTGGTTAACTATAGTGTAGCAGGGAAGGCACTATAGGGGTACAATTTAGGTGAAGGTTGGATGTTGTTTGTCTGTATCTGCATGCTACAAGGCCAGGGGAAACCAGCGGAACCAGCATTTGGCTGGTTGGGAAAAGACAAAACAGGTTCTGTTTTTAGAACCTGAACCTGGTTGTTGTTTTCCCAGGCTGGAAAAACAGAACCAGAGGTTGTTTACCAACCTACCACCTGCTATTTTGTCCAGCCAGGTTGGTTCTGTTGCTTGGAATTATTTGGGATCATCCCTGGTTGTTCCCAGGTTGATTCCCAAGGTCCTTGCTAGCTAGAACTATTTAATCCTTCTCTGTTTGTACCTGAATATAGTCAAATTGATTCAAGCGAATTCCTTCCTCGCTGGAATTTCGTTTCTGCGCTATTCGACGGCGGAATGCTACCCGAGTCAACGCTAGTATGCTAGCACTCCAACGCTAGGCAAACGCTGTCCGAGCCATAACTTCGTAATGGCAGAACTTTTCGCGAGGCAACTTGGCTCATTTTAAAGCTCTTGGAGCGAGCTTCGATATAGCAAATTCTCAGCTTAATCCGACCGACGGTCTGCACGGCACGCTGCGCGACGTTCAAGGTACTCTTGCTGTTTTGACTAAGTCCTTCTTGATCCCTCTCTCTACAAACTCGGACCCGAGGATAGGGGCTGGTCTTGTACCAGGCACCCAGGGACCCTTGGAGGTGACCCCGAGGAGAGGTTTTAAGTTTGATTAAGTCCTAATAGCTTGAGTTTATTAGGCCCTTACACCAACACATGCTTGGGCCTCCATCCAACATGGTAGTACTACTCGGAGAATAGTTCATCGGCGTACACACAGTACATAGCACGCTGTTCACAGGACCAGCCATGCAGAAGGGTACGGCACCTACTCCAGCACGTTGTCGTCACCGTCTCCGGCGTCGGCCAGGCGCACTTGGCCAATTGCGACGGAGCACCGGTTGAAGGCCGGAATGTGCAATGCCTTTGTTAGGAAGACGGCCGGCTGAACGGTGGTCGGGATCTACTTCGGCGAAAACATTCCACGCTTTACCATGTGCTCCAGCCATGCATAGCATCGCTCCACATGCTTGTGTTTGCCCTGTAGGTCCAGGCCTTCGGCGACCGTGATGGCCAAATTGTTGTCCAACCGAAGGATGGTCGGCGTCCCGACGTCCAGCCGGAACTCTGCAAGAAAGAAGCGAAGGCGACGTCCTTCCTTGCCGGCTTCGGTGGCCGCCACGTACTCCGACTCGGTCGACGACAGCGTCACGCACTTAATGCGCTGGCTCGAATAAGAGACTGCGGCCCCTCCGTAGACGAACGCGTAGCCGCCAGAGCTCGTCCGGTTCTGCTTGTTGCCAGAGTCGTCGGCATCCACGTAGCCGACCAGCTCCAGCGTCTCTGGTCCACCGCCGAACTCCAAGGCGGTGTCACGGCTGTGGGCAAGGTAGGCGAGGCAGCGGTCGACCTCACGCCAGTGCTGGTCGCTCCTCACCGTGAGGCCGCTCCTCAGCTTGCTGCAGGCGAAGGCGATGACTGGCCTTGTCGTCGTCGCCGCGAACTGCAGCGAGCCGACCTTCTGCCGGTACTCCTCCTCCTGACGCTCCTGTGCCTTCTCGTCGTCGAACGACAGGTCAGCGTAGGCGTCGATGGAGACTGGTGTCTTCGGGGTACACCCGGTTTGCTGCTTTTCGAAGAACCACATGCGCAGCTTGTCGGCGTAGTTCTGCTGGTGCAGCCATAACTTCCTCGCCGACATATCTCGCACGATCTCCAGCCCGAGGTACTTCTCCACCGGCGAGATCTCACGCTGCTCGAAGGCGGCCTCCAGCAGCCGCTTCAGCTCCTTCAGCATCACGGTGCTGCTGCTAGCGGTGAGCAGGTCGTCGACTTAGACCTAGCAAGCCACTCCGTCGTTGTCGACCTTGAACTAAAGGGCCTCGTCGACCTGGCTTTTCTTCCAGCCAGCGCTGACCTTCACGTCGTTGAGCGCCTTGTACCACAGCAGCGGCGACTGCTTCAGCCCGTACAGACTCTTCAGCAGCTTGCACACCCGGCAGGTCCAGTCGTTGAAGTAGTCCGGCTGGTACATGTACAGCACCCTCTCGAGCTTGCTCTGGAGGAATGTGTTCTTCATGTCGAGCTGCATCAAGTTGAGGTCGAGGACGGCGACGATGCTGAGGAAGGTCCTCAGCGTGACGTAGCTGCTCACCGGCATGTACGTCTTGTCGTAATTGGCGCCATACACCTGCGTGAATCCCTTCACGACCAGACTTGCCTTTTCTTGGGTGACTGTGTCGTCGACGTGGTGCTTGGTCGTCAGGACCCACCCTTTCTACATGATGTTCACCCCGCGTGGGCGTTCAACTTGCTCCTAGGTGCCCATGCCAATGAGACTGCGGATCTCCTCGTCCATGGCGGCCTTTACCGCCTTGCCCTTCCAGCTCGCCAACGCCTCCTTCACCGTCATCGTTGCGATGTCCCTGCGGTGCTCAGGGTCGGCGTACATGTCGGGGTCGAGCTCCGGCAAGTCGACATCATCCTCGGCGTCGTCGTACAGCGAACATTCCATTCACACCCAAATGCATTCGCACACGCATACTCGTACAAAAAGACGGCAGGATGTCATGCAATGTGAATTTGCACCCAACAAGGACAAGCTCGCAAAGGAACCCAAGATGGAAGCTTTGCGGTTCGGTTGAATTGTTTGCTTTGATTCGGTTCTATCCAACTCGAAATTGTACTGTTTTGCTTGGTTGACTATAGTGTAGCAGGGGAGGCACTATAGGGGTACAATTTAGGTGAAGGTTGGATGTTGTTTGTCTGTATCTGCATGCTACAGGGCCAGGGGAAACCAGCGCTACCAGCATTTGGCTGGTTGGGCAAAGACAAAAACAGAAAAAATATAACCAGAGGTTGTTTACCAACCTACCACTTGCTATTTTGTCCAGCCAGGTTGGTTCTATTGCTTGGAATTATTTGGGATCATCTCTGGTTCTTCCCAAGTTGATTCCCAAGGTCTTTACTAGCTAGAAATATTAATTCCTTCTCTGTTTGTACCTGGATATAGTCAATTGATTCAAGCAAATTCCTTCATTGCTGGAATTTCGTTTCTACGAGGTTCGACGACGGAATGCTACCCGAGTCAACGCTAGTATGCTAGCACTCCAACGCTAGGCAAACGCAGTCCAAAATATAACTTCGTAATGGCAGAACTTTTCGCGAGGCAACTTGGCTTATTTTAAAGCTCTTGAAGCGAGCTTCAATATAGGGAATTCTCAGCGTATTCCGATCGACGATGTGCACGGCACGCTGCGTGACATTCACGATACTCTCGTTATTCAAGTGACTCTTGATTCCTCTCTCTACAAACTCGGACCCGAGGATAGGGGCTGGTCTTATACCAGGCACCCAGGGACCCTTGGAGGTGACCCCGAGGAGAGGTTTTAAGTTTGATTAAGTCTTAATAGCCTGAGTTTGTTAGGCCCTTACACCAACAAGATGTTAGCAGAGCTGCGTTATAGTGATCCTCGTTATAGGTAGCTATGGCGGGCAATACCTCGGCGGGAGCTGGTGAATCTTCAGCCCAATATCGTAGCGGCAGCCAAGATTCTAGTGTTTCTGTGCCAAGGGGAGCGCGATCAAACCTGGGCTCGCTGATCAAGGAGGTAATGAAGAACTTCACCGTCAAGAAGTTCAATGGTGAGGGCTATGATGATTGGGCCTGGAAAATGCAACTCTATTTCCGTCAGATCAGTTTGCTGAAACTAATGATTGGAGAGGAGCCTAGACCGAGTGACCCCGCGCTGCAGGAAGATTGGGACGAGCGCGCCTCCGCTAGCTACTATTTTATGTTGCAGAGTTTGGAGCTGAACCAGCGTCACCACGTCATGCATCTGCTGCCGGAGGTTGATTGCGGACCAGGCGAAGGCGTGGACTGTGTTGAAGGAGCTGCACCCCCCTACCTTCGTCACCGCGACGCTCATGATGGAGAGGGAGCTGTCCGCGTTGCGCTTGAGCGAGGGAGAGCCGGTACAACCTGTTCTGGACAAGATGCGCGATGTCTACGCAAAGCTGGCGATCGCAAGAATCACCTACCCGGAGTAGACCAAGTGCCTGAAGATGCTCTCGCTGCTGCCGGAATCGTGGCTTCATTTTACGAGCGGATTGAACCTGTCGCAGAACCAAAAGTTGTGGACGCTCGAATGGGTGCGGACGAAGATTCTGGAGGAGGAATTCCGTCGCCGCTAACTGAGGGGTGGAGACAATGGCAGCAGCATCTATGGGATGCAAGGGAGTGGACATGGCAGAGGACGTGGCTTCGGTGGTGCTGGACGCGGTGCAAAGAAGGACGACGACTCCAACAACCAACAAGAAGGTATAGGTTGGGGACGCGGTGCGAAACCTGGACGTGGGGCCAAGTCGAGTGCTGGTGGCAAAATGAAAGGTAGTTGCTGGTGTTGTGAGAAGGAAAGACATCCCTGGTTTTTGTGCTATAAGAAACCCGATGGATGGACCCCCCCGAATCGTCACCAGGATGACGCCGCGCGTGGAGGAACCAGAAAAACGGCGCGAACATGGTCGCTGATTTGTCCGACAACAACCCGAAGGGCAACGACGGTGCTGAGAAGATGAAGGAGTGCGCCGCGGGCAAGTTCTTCCATGTAGGAGACAAGGGGGAGCAAGGAGACGCCTCTGCCAAGGTTGGAGCAGAGCTGCACCCCCTGGACTTTTGGGTGTTGGACACGGGCGCTGCTTGGACGATGACGCCGCGCTAGGAACTGCTAGACGATGTGCGTGCTGCACCAATCAATGAGGTGTGCTCCGCCTCTGGACACGCGCTGAAGGTGGCTGGTGCGGGACGAGCTGTGTTTAAGGGAGCGGATGGCAAGCCGGTGGTGCTGCACGACGTTCTCCTCGTCCCCGATCTCAAGGCCAACCTCATCTCCCCCTGTAAGCTTGCCAAGTCCGGGGTGAGCACTAGCACGGATGGGGCTCGCACGTATAAGGGGCAGCTGGGCAATCGGGTGCTTTGGGATGTGCACGAGAGCAAGGACATGTACTGGTCCATGTGGCAGCTGCCGGCATTGGCGTGGCACGGTGGGGGGCAGGCTAGAGAGGGGTCTGCATCCCAGGGGGAGTGCAACGCCGTTGTAGGCGTTGGTGTGAAAGTGTTGGCCAGATCTGGGGAGACAGATTGGGCAACGACGCACCGACGCTTGGGGCATGTGGCAATGCCCTTGTTGAAGTTGGAGAAGGATGGAGTCGTTAAGGGCTTGTAGCTGAACGAACAGCCACCCGATGACAATTGCGAAATCTGTTTGCTCTCAATGTTTACCCATTTCCTTTTCAATATTGTGGCTGGCAGGAGCAAGAAGCCTTTGGGGGCGCTGCCTGTGCAAGGGCACAAGGGGGAACGGTATTTCCTAACCATTGTGGATGATTGAAATAGAAGGACCACGCCGCCTCTACGATAAGGGACGATTGCCTGCTATTCGTGGAGAAGCAAGCGGAGTGTGTGGTGAAGCGGATTAGGACAGACCGGGGTGGTGAGTTCCTTGGAGCTGAGATGACGGCCTGGCTCAAGAAGCAGGGCATCCAGAGGGAGCTGACCATGGCTTACACCCCACCGTCTAACGGTATAGCTAGGGCACTACGCATAGTATCTGGACTTGGCAACTCCATGTGGCCTCACGCTATCCGGCACGCTTCCGTCCCTAGGAACAGGGTGCTCACCAAGGTTGGGGATGACTCGTGGGTGCCGTTAGAGAGGTGGCTTGGGAGGAATCCGCCGGTGGACATGCAGAGGGTGTTTGTTTGCATGGCAATCGCCCACGTCCCCAAGACCTACCGCAGTAAGTTGGGGGCGAGTGCAATCTGGTGTGTGCATTTGGGCTGGCTACTGAGAGCAAGGGATGGTTGTTGTGGGAACCATCCAAGGATGTATTATTTGACACCAGGGATGTGAAATTCGTTGAGGGCATGCTGTTTAGGAGCTGGGAGAAACAGCCGGAGGCAAAGGTGTCCCAGCAGATGGAGCAGATCACCATGCAGATGGACTTGACTCCTAGAGTGTAGGAGGAGGTAGAGGAGGCAGCTGCAGGGGATGGTGACGAAGAGAAGATACAAAAGGCCCTTGCTCGTGGAGGAGATTATGTAGACACTAGCGATTGCACTGGTGGAGCTGCTGGATCAAAGGCTGTCTTGATGTGGGGATGGGAGACACCCGTCTCCAGGCCAGGACGTACCCGTGTGGCAAAAAGGAAGCTGACTGCAGGATCTGATGTAGCAGAGCAGCAGCTTGGGAATGAGGAGGCGTTACTGATATTGCCTCAAGGGTATAGCTCTGATGAGGAGGACGAGCCTGCATACTGTTTTCTTGCCCCTGCACCAGAGGAACCGGCTAGCATGGAGGAGGCACAAGCTGGCTGGCTTCTAGGGATGCTGAGTACCAGAGCCTGCAACAGAATGGGACATGGGATCTGGTGGTGCTGCCTGAGGGGAAGAATGACGTACAGTGCAAGTGGGTGCTGAGGATCAAGACCGATGACAAGGGGCAGATCACCATCAATGGGATTTTAGAGGAGGAGGTGTTCATGACGCAGCCGCCTGGGTATGAGGATGGTACGGGCAGGGTGTGCATGCTGACAAGGTCTTTCTATGGCTTGAAGCAAGCGCCACGCTGCTGGTACCAGAAGTTGGCTGCTGTTTTATAGGATATGGGATTCAAGACCAGCAGCTGTGATGAGAGCCTCTTTCTCAAGGGCAAGGGGGAGGAGCTGGTGCTATTTTCGGTCTACGTGGACAACATCCTTCTCTTCAGCAATTGCATGAAGGAGATCCAGAAGGTGCAGCAGCAGCTGATGGAGAATTTCAAGTGCAAAACCTTTGGGGAGGTAAAGTACTACCTCGGGATGCACGTGGAGAGGGATCCAGATCACATGTGGTTGAAGCTGCACCAGGAGAAGTTCATCAAGGAGCTAGGGGAGAAGTATGGGATTGAGAATGAGCGCAAGGTTGCAACTCCCCTGCCAGCAGAATTCAAGCTTGTAAAGGCTGCAGAGGATGAAGGGGTTGAAGCCGAGGAGCAGCAGCAATTTCAGTCCTTGGTGGGCAGCCTCTTGTACGCAGCGGTTTACACAAAGCCTGGCATCTTTCTCTGTTGGACAGCTGGCAAGGGTGGTGCAAAATTCATCAGAGGAGTAGGTGGATGCAGCTGAGCGTGTGGTGAAGTACCTGAACTCTCAAGAAGCAGACGGAGACGGCACTCTCTTCCGTGGAATCAGAGTACATGGCGATATTCCATGGGGTGAAGGAGGTGATTTGGCTGAGGAGGCTGTTAGAGGAGATTGGCCAGGAGCAGAAGGTTGCTACGCCGCTGTTTTAAGATAGTAAGGGGGCTCTTGGGATGGCCAGGAACGTTGTGCTTCATGGGCTGAACAAGCACATGCGTATCAAATGGCACTGGCTGCGTAAGGAGGTGAAGAGGGGGACGGTGAATCCGATCTACATCAAGACTCACCAGCAGCCAGCAGACTTTTTCACCAAGAGGCTTGCGGATGAGCCTCATTGGCGTTGTGTGCGCATGAGTGGAATGAGCATGAACTAGCATGGAATGATGGGGATGCAGCCGGCAGGCTGAGGGGAAGTGTGTTGGGTGCAAATTCACATTGCACGACATCCTGCCGTCTATTTGTACGAGTATGCATGTGCGAATGCATTTGGGTGTGAATGGAATGTTCGTGTGTTTGTTTGCTTTCACAATTTTTGCTTGATGCATTTGCAGGTACTCGCGCAATGTGCGCTTCGGCACAATATTGTACGCGCTATGAACAGTGCAAGCAGAAAGGACGAGCCCGCAAAGGAACCCAAGATGGAAGCTTTGCGGTTCGGTTGAATTGATTGCGCAGATTCAGTTTTATCCAACTCGAAATTGTACTGTTTTGCTTGGTTGACTATAGTGTAGCAGGGCAGGCACTATAGGGGTACAATTTAGGTAAAGGTTGGATGTTGTTTGTCTGTATCTGCATGCTACAGGGCCAGAGGAAACCAGCGGAACCAGCATTTGGCTGGTTGGGCAAAGACAAAACAGGTTCTGTTTTTAGAACTTGAACCTGGTTATTGTTTTCCCAGGTTGGAAAAACAGAACCTGGTTGTTTACCAACCTACCACCTGCTATTTTGTCCAGCCAGGTTGGTTCTGTTGCTTGGAATTATTTGGAAACAGCCCTGGTTGTTCCCAGGTTGATTCCCAAGGCCCTTGCTAGCTAGAACTAATAGTTCCTTCTCTGTTTGTACCTGGATATAGTCAATCGATTCAAGCGAATTCCTTTTTCGTTGGAATTTTGTTTCTGCGCAGTTCGACGGCGGAATGATGCCCAAGTCAACGCTAATACGTTAGTACTCCAACGCTAGTGAAACGCTGTCCAAACCATAACTTCGTAATGGTGGAACTTTTCGTGAGGCAACTTGGCTTATTTTAAAGCTCTTGAAGCGAGCTTGGATATGCAAATTACTCAGCATGTTCTGATCGACTATCCGCACGGCACGCTGCGTGACATTTAAGGTACTCTTGTTATTTTGGCTAAGTCACTCTTGATTTCTCTCTCTACAATTTCGGACCCAAGGGACCCTTGGAGGTGACCCCGAGGAGAGGTTTTATGTTTGATTAAGGTTTAAATTAATAGCCTGAGTTTATTAGGCCCTTACACCAACAGTCCTTTCTGATTGCACTGTTTATAGGGCGTTGTACCGAAGCGCACATTGCGCGAGTACCTGCAAATGCTCCAAGCAAAAATTGCGAAAGCGAACAAATACACGGACACATCATTCACACGCAAATGCATTCGCACACGCCTACTTATACAAACAGATGTCGTGCAATGTGAATTTGCACCCAACACACTCCCCCTCAGCCTGCTGGCTGCATCCCCATTATTCCATGCTAGTTCATGCTCATTCCACTCATGCGCACACAACGCCAATGAGGCTCATCCGCAAGCCTCTTGGTGAGAAAGTATGCTGGCTGCTGGTGAGTCTTAATATAGATCAGATTCACCGTCCCCCTCTTCACCTCCTTACGCAGCCAGTGCCACTTGATACGCATGTGCTTGTTCAGCCCGTGAAGTGTAGCGTTCCTGGCCATCCCAAGAGCCCCCTTGCTATCACAAAACAGCGGCGTAGCAACCTTTTGCTCCTGGCCAATCTCCTCTAACAGCCTCCTCAGCCAAATCACCTCCTTTACCCCATGGAACATCGCCATGTACTCTGATTCAACAGAGGAGAGTGCCGTCTCCGTCTGCTTCTTGGACCTCCAACTAACAGGCCCTCCCCGAAGTACGCGGTTTTCTTCTCCCACAGATGAGGAATCCTCCTTTTGAGAAGCTCAAGTAGCATCGGTAAAGCAAGTGAGAAATAGCTTGCCTTCTCCAAGCCTCTCCCCTTTCTCCTTCAGCACCTCAACCCCTTTCTGCTTCACTTGTGCAGATGCGGAGTATTGAACTCCAATGCTAGGGTGAGAGTTAAGGTACTTCACCACGCGTTCACTCAGCTGCATCCACCTGCTCCTCAGATGGATTCTGCACCACCCTGGCCAACTGCCTAACCGAGAAAGAGATGTCGGGCCTCGTGTGAACCGCTGCGTACAAGAGGCTGCCCACCAAGGACTGAAATTGCTGCTGCTCCTCGGCTTCAACCCCTTCATCCTCTGCAGCCTTCACAAGCTTGAACTCAGCTGGCAGGGGAGTTGCAACCTTGCGCTCATTCTCAATCCCATACTTCTCCCCCAGCTCCTTGATAAACTTCTCCTGGTGCAGCTTCAACCACCTGTGATCTGGATCCCTCTCCACGTGCATCTCGAGGTAGTACTTTACCTCCCCAAGGGTCTTGCACTTGAAGTTCTCCATCAGCTGCTGCTGCACTTTCTGGATCTCCTTCATGCTGCTGCTGAAGAGAAGGATGTCACCCACGTAGACCAGAAACAGCACCAGCTCCTCCCCCTCGCCCTTGAGAAAGAGGCTCTCATCACAGCTGCTGGTCCTGAATCCCATCTCCTCTAAAACAGCTGCCAACTTCTGGTACCAGCAGCGCGGCGCCTCCTTCAAGCCGTAGATAGACCTTTCCGTTCAGCTTCAGACCCTTGACGGCTCCATCCTTCTCTAGCTGCTGCAATAAGAGCATTGCCACATGCCCCAACCGTCAGTGTGCCGTTGCCCAATCTGTCTCCCCAGATCTGGCCGATACTTTCACACCAACCCCTCCAAAGGCATTGCACTCCCCTTAGGATGCAGACCCCTCTTTAGCATGCCCCCCACTGTGCCACGCCAACGCCGGCAGCTGCCACGTGGATCTGTACAAGTTCTTGCTCTCATGCAGATCCCAAAGCACCCGATTGCCCAGCTGCCCCTTATACGTGCGAGCCCCATCCGTGCTAGTGCTCACCTCAGCCTTGAGGTTGGGGACGAGGAGAACGTCGTGCAGCACCACCAGCTTGCCATCCGCTCCCTTAGACGCAGCTCGTCCCGCACCAGCCGCTTTCAGCGCGTCCCTTGAGGCAGAGCACACCTCGTTGATCGGTGCAGCACACACGTCATCTAGCAGGTCCTTGCGCGGCGTCATCGTCCAAGCAGCGCCCGTGTCCAACACCCAAAAGTCCGGGGTTGCAGTTTCGCTCCAACCTTGGCAGATGCATCTCCTTGCCCCCCCTTGTGTGTGACATGGAAGAACTGGCCCGCGGCGCGCTCCTTCTTCTTTTCAGCACCGTCGTTGCCCTTTGGGTTGTTGTCGGACAAGTCAGCGACCATGCTCGCGCCGTTTTTCTGGTTCCTCCGCGCGCCGCCATCCTGGTGAGGATTCTCAGGGGTCCATCCATCGGGTTTCTTATAGCAAAATAACCAGGGGTGCCCTTCCTTCTCACAATACCAGCAACTCCTTTTCATTTTGCCACCAGCACCTGACTTGCCCCCACGTCCAGATTTCGCACCGCGGCCCCAACCGATACCTCCTTGTTGGTCGTTGGAGTCGTCGTCCTTCTTTGCACCGTGTTCAGCACCACCAAAGCCACGTCCTCTGCCACGTCGGCTCCCTTGCATCCCAAAGCCGCTGCTGCCATCGTTTCAATCCCTCAGTTGGCGGCGACGGAAGTCCACCTCTAGAATATTCATTTGCACCCACTCAAGCGTCAACAAGTTCAGGTTTTGCGGTAGGCTCAATCCGCTCGTGAATTGAAGCCACGATTCCGGCAGCAGCGAGAGCATCTTCAGGCACTTGGTCTGCTCCGGGTAGGTGATTCCCGCGATCGCCAGCTTCGCGTAGAGATCACGCATCTTGTCCAAAAAGGGTTGTACCGGCTCTCCCTCGCTCAAGCGCAACGCGGACAGCTCCCTCTCCATCATGAGTGTCGCGGCGACGGAGGTAGGGGCGTGCAGCTCCTTCAATACGGTCCACGCCTTCATACCACAATCAACCTCCGGCAGCAGGTGCATAACGTAGTGACGTTGCTTTAGCTCCAAACTCTGCGACATCAAATAGTAGCCAGCCGAGGCACGCTCGTCCCAATCTTCCTGCAGGGCAGGGTCACTCGGTCTAGGCTACTCTCCGATCATTAGTTTCAGCAATCCAATCTGACGGAAGTAGAGTTGCATTTTCCAGGCCCAATCATCATAGCCCTCACCATTGAACTGTTCGACAGTAAAGTTCTTCAGCATCTCCTTCATAAGCGAGCCCTGGTTTGTTCGCGCTCCCCTTGGCGCAGAAACACTAGAATATTGGCTCCTGCTACGATCTTGGGCTGAAGATTCACCGGCCCCCGCCGAGGTATTGCCCGCCATAGCTACCTATAACGAGGATCACTTTAACGGAGCTCTGATACCAACTTGTTTGTGTAAAGGGCCTAATAGACTCAAGCTGTTATTACTTAATCAAACTTCCTTCGTTGGCTAAAGGTTGTGCGAGCAGCCGCTGTCGAGCAGGACCACCGCCGGGTTCGCTTGCAAGGCTGCTGCCATCACGTGGAAGTCCTCGCCGGCCTCCGGCGCCAGTGAGACGGTCGGCTCCACGACGCCGACCAGCAAGCACGACGCCTCCTCGTCGCCTTGCCCCTTGCCGCCGGAGGAGGAGTAGGCGTCCTTCGCCGACGTCGACTTGGTCGACTGCTTCTCCTTGCGCGACTTGCTCTCCCGACGATGGCGACGACCGGCCGACCTCTCTCGGCCTCCCTTGGTGTCGTCATCGTCGGATTCGGTGTGGTCGGGGCACTCGAAGGAGAGGTGGTCGGGGTCGCTTCACAACCAGCATTCCCGACGTCGACTTCCTTCTCCTCCTCGACCACCATCCTTGGCCGACTTCCCCTTGTCGGCGTCCTTGGCCGGCTTCCCACCTCCGCTACCACCACCCCCAGGCTTGCCACGCTGCCGCGGTCGACCTCCTTGCTTCGTCGGGGCTACGTAGTTCGACTGCGGCAGGAGCTCTGGGGACCTCTCTGTCTCCTGCATCGCCTCGTCCGTGAGGATGAACGAGGTCAAGGAGTCCTCGTTGAGCGACTCCCGCGTGCCCGGCACCACCATCTGTTGGGTGCAAATGCACATTGCACGACATCCTGCCGTCTGTTTGTACGAGTATGCGTGTGCGAATGCATTTGCGTGTGAATGGTGTGTTCGTGTGTTTGTTTGCTTTTGCATTTTTCGCTTGATGCATTTGCAGGTACTCGCGCAATGTGCGCTTCGGCACAACATTGTACGCGCTATGAACAGTGCAAGCAGAAAGGACGAGCTCGCAAAGGAACCCAAGATGGAAGCTTTGCAGTTCGGTTGAGTTGATTGCGCAGATTCAGTTCTATCCAACTCGGAATTGTACTGTTTTGTTTGGTTAACTATAGTGTAGCAGGGAAGGCACTATAGGGGTAAAATTTAGGTGAAGGTTGGATGTTGTTTGTCTGTATCTGCATGCTACAAGGCCAGGGGAAACCAGCGGAACCAGCATTTGGCTGGTTGGGCAAAGACAAAACAGGTTCTGTTTTTAGAACCTGAACCTGGTTGTTGTTTTCCCAGGTTGGAAAAACAGAACCAGAGGTTGTTTACCAACCTACCACCTGCTATTTTGTCCAGCCAGGTTGGTTCTGTTGCTTGGAATTATTTGGGATCATCCCTGGTTGTTCCCAGGTTGATTCCCAAGGTCCTTGCTAGCTATAACTATTTAATCCTTCTCTGTTTGTACCTGAATATAGTCAAATTGATTCAAGCGAATTCCTTCCTCGCTGGAATTTCGTTTCTGCGCTATTCGACGGCGGAATGCTACCCGAGTCAACGCTAGTATGCTAGCACTCCAACGCTAGGCAAACGCTGTCCGAGCCATAACTTCGTAATGGCAGAACTTTTCGCGAGGCAACTTGGCTCATTTTAAAGCTCTTGGAGCGAGCTTCGATATAGCGAATTCTCAGCTTAATCCGACCGACGGTCTGCACGGCACGCTGCGCGACGTTCAAGGTGCTCTTGCTGTTTTGACTAAGTCCTTCTTGATCCCTCTCTCTACAAACTCGGACCCGAGGATAGGGGCTGGTCTTGTACCAGGCACCCAGGGACCCTTGGAGGTGACCCCGAGGAGAGGTTTTAAGTTTGATTAAGTCCTAATAGCTTGAGTTTATTAGGCCCTTACACCAACAAGCTGGTATCAGAGCTGCGTTATAGTGATCCTCGTTATAGGTAGCTATGGCGGGCAACACCTCGGCGGGAGCTGGTGAATCTTCAGCCCAAGATCGTAGCGGCAGCCAAGATTCTGGTCTTTCAGCGCCAAGGGGAGCGCGAACAAACCAGGGCTCGCTTGTCAAGGAGGTGCTGAAGAATTTCACCATCGAGAAGTTCAATGGTGAGGGCTATGATGATTGGGCCTGGAAAATGCAATTATATTTCCGTCAGATCGGTTTGCTGAAACTAATGATTGGGGAGGAGCCTAGACCGAGTGACCCCACGCTGCAGGAAGATTGGGACGAGCGCTCCTCGGCTGGCTACTATTTGATGTCGCAGAGTTTGGAGCTGAACCAGCGTCACCACGTCATGCACCTGCTGCCGGAGGTTGAATGCGGTCCGAAGGCGTGGACTGTGTTGAAGGAGCTGCACGCCCCGACCTCCGTTGTCGCAACGTTGATGCTGGAGAGGGAGCTGTCCGCGTTGCGCCTGAGCGAGGGAGAGCCGGTGCAACCAGTCCTGGACAAGATGCGCGACCTCTACGCGAAGTTGGCGACCGCGGGAATCACCTACCCGGAGCAGACCAAGTGCTTGAAGATGCTCTCGCTGCTGCCAGAATCGTGGCTTCAATTTACGAGCGGATTGAGCCTGCCGCAGAACCAGAGCTTGTGGACGCTCGAGTGGGTGCGGACGAAGATTCTGGAGGAGGACTTCCGTCGCCGCCAACTGAGGGGTGGAGACGACGGCAGCAGCAGCTACGGGATGCAAGGGAGCCGACGTGGCAGAGGACGTGGCTTTGGTGGTGCTGGACGCGGTGCAAAGAAAGACGACGACTCCAACGACCAACAAGGAGGTACCGGTTGGGGTCGCGGTGCGAAATCTGGACGTGGGGGCAAGTCGGGTGCTGGTGGCAAAATGAAAGGGAGTTGCTGGTATTGTGAGAAGGAAGGGCACCCCTGGTTTTTGTGCTATAAGAAACCCGATGGATGGACCCCCCAGAATCGTCACCAGGATGGCGGCGCGCGGAGGAACCAGAAAAACGGCGCCAACATGGTCGCTGATTCGTCCGACAACAACCCGAAGGGCAACGGCGGTGCGGAGAAGAAGAAGGAGCGCACCGCGGGCCAATTCTTCCATGTGGGAGACAAGGGGGAGCAAGGAGACGCCTCTGCCAAAGTTGGAGCAGAGCTGCACCCCCTAGACTATTGGGTGTTGGACACAGGCGCTGCTTGGACGATGACGCCGCGCAAGGACCTGCTGGACGAAGTACGAGCTGCACCGATCAATGAAGTGTGCTCCGCCTCTGGACACATGTTGAAGGTGGCTGGTGCGGGACGAGCTGCGTTTAAGGGAGCGGATGGCAAGCCGGTGGTGCTGCACGACGTTCTCTTCGTCCCCGACCTGAAGGCCAACCTTATCTCCCTCCGTAAGCTTGGCAAGGCTGGGGTGAACACCAACACGGATGGGGCACGCACTTATAAGGGGAAGCTGGGCAATCGGGTGCTTTGGGATCTGCACGAGAGCAAGGACGTGTACAGATCTATGTGGCAGCTGCCGGCCCTGGCGTGGCATGGTGGGGGGCAGGCTGGAGAGGGGTCTGCATCCCAGGGGGAGTGCAATGCCGTTGGAGGGGTTGGTGTGAAAGTGTCGGCCAGATCTGGGGAGACAGATTGGGCAACGGCACACCGGCGCTTAGGGCATGTGGCAATGCCTTTGCTGAAGCAGCTGGAGAAGGATGGAGCCGTTAAGGGTCTGAAGCTGAACGGACAGCCACCCGATGACAACTGTGAAATCTGTTTGCTTTCAAAGTTCACCCGTTTCCCTTTCCATAGTGTGGCTGGCAGGAGCAAGAAGCCTTTGGAGCTGGTCCACATGGACTTGGTGGGGCCGCTGCCGGTGCAAGGGCACAAGGGGGAGCGGTATTTTCTTACAATTGTGGATGACTGGAGCAGGCTGATGTGGGCGTATCCGCTGAAGCAGAAGGACCACGCCGCCTCCACGATACGGGACGATTGGCTGCCATTCGTGGAGAAGCAGGCGGAGTGTGTAGTGAAGCGGATTAGGACAGACCGGGGTGGTGAGTTCCTTGGAGCTGAAATGACAGCCTGGCTCAAGAAGCAGGGCATCCAGAGAGAGCTGACCACGGCTTATACCCCACAGTCCAATGGTGTAGCAGAACGGGCAAACCGGACCATTCTGGAGACAGCTAGGGCGCTGCTCATAGAATCTGGGCTGAGCAATTCTATGTGGCCTCATGCTGTCCGGCACGCCACTGTCGCTAGGAACAGGGTGCTCACCAAGGTTGGGGATGACTCGTGGGTGCCGTTGGAGAGGTGGCTTGGGAGGAAGCCGCCGGTGGACATGCTGAGGGTGTTCGGTTGCATGGCAGTCGCCCACGTCCCCAAGACCTACCGCAGTAAGTTGGGGGCGAGTGCAATCTGGTGTGTGCATTTGGGGCTGGCTGCTGAGAGCAAGGGATGGCTGCTGTGGGAACCATCCAAGGGTGTGTTGTTTGACAGCAGGGATGTGAAATTCATTGAGGGCATGATGTATGGGAGCTGGGAGAAACAGCCGGAGGCAAGGGTGTCCCAGCAGATGGAGCAGATCACCATGCAGCTGGACCTGACTCCTAGTGTGTGGGAGGAGGGAGAGGAGGCAGCTGCTGGAAATGGTGATGGAGAGAAGGTACAGGAGGCATCTGCTGGTGGAGAAAATGGTGTGGAAACTGGCGGCAGCACTAGTGGAGCTGCTGGACCCGAGGGAGGAGAGAAGCAGCAGGGAAAAACTAAGAAGCCGAAGGGTGTCGTTATGAAGGGATGGGAGACACCCGTCTCCAGGCCAGGACGTACCCGTATGGCTACTAAGAAGCTGACTGCAGGAACTGATGCAGCAGAGCAGCAGCTAGGGACCGAAGAGGCATTGCTGATTCTACCTCATGGCTATGACCCAGATGAGGAGGATGAGCCTGCGTACTGTTTTCTTGCCCCTGCACCAGAGGAACCAGCTAGCATGGAGGAGGCATTAGCTGGACCAGATAGGGACAAGTGGCTGGCTTCTAGGGATGCTGAGTACCAGAGTCTGCTGGAGAATAGGACATGGGATCTGGTGGTGCTGCCTGATGGGAAGAAAGCGATACAATGCAAGTGGGTGCTGAGGATCAAGACCGATGACAAGGGGCAGGTCACCATCTACAAGAGTAGGCTGGTGGCGAAGGGGTTTATGCAGAAGGAGAAGCAGGACTTCAACGAGATCTTTGCTCCCACTGCCAAACCCCCTACCCTCCGTGTCTTGTTGGCAGATGCAGCTGTTAGTGGGAAATTCATCATTCAGATGGATATTTCAACGGCATTCCTGAATGGGATTTTAGAGGAGGATGTGTACATGACGCAGCCGCCTGGGTATGAGGATGGTACGGGCAGGGTGTGCAAGCTCAACAAGTCCATCTACGGCTTGAAGCAGGCGCCACGCTGCTGGTACCAGAAGTTGGCAGCTGTTTTAGAGGAGATGGGATTCAGGACCAGCAGCTGTGATGAGAGCCTCTTTCTCAAGGGCGAGGGGGAGAAGCTGGTGCTGTTTCTGGTCTATGTGGACGACATTCTTCTCTTCAGCAGCAGCATGAAGGAGATCCAGAAAGTGCAGCAGCAACTGATGGAAAACTTCAAGTGCAAGAACCTTGGGGAGGTAAAGTACTACCTCGGGATGCACGTGGAGAGGGATCCAGATCACAGGTGGTTGAAGCTGCACCAGGAGAAGTTCATCAAGGAGCTGGGGGAGAAGTATGGGATTGAGAATGAGCGCAAGGTTGCAACTCCCCTGCCAGCAGAATTCAAGCTTGTGAAGGCTGCAGAGGATGAAGGGGTTGAAGCTGAAGAGCAGCAGCAATTTCAGTCCTTGGTGGGCAGCCTCTTGTACGCAGCAGTTCACACGAGGCCCGACATCTCTTTCTCGGTTGGGCAGCTGGCTAGGGTGGTGCAGAATCCATCAGAGGAGCAGGTGGATGCAGCTGAGCGTGTGGTGAAGTACCTGAACTCTCACCCAAGCATTGGAGTTCAATACTCCGCATCTGCACAGGTGAAGCAGAAAGGGGTGGAGGTGCTGAAAGAGAAGGGGGAGAGGCTTGGAGAAGGCAAGCTATTTCTCACTTGCTTTACCGATGCTACATGGGCTTCTGAGAAGGAGGATTCCTCATCTGTGGGAGGATACATCTGCGTAGTTGGGGGAGGACCTGTTAGTTGGAGGTCCAAGAAGCAGACGGAGACGGCACTCTCTTCCGTAGAATCAGAGTACATGGCGATGTTCCATGGGGTGAAGGAGGTGATTTGGCTGAGGAGGCTGTTAGAGGAGATTGGCCAGGAGCAGAAAGTTGCTACGCCGCTGTTTTGTGATAGCAAGGGGGCTCTTGGGATGGCCAGAAACGCTGTGCTTCATGGGCTGAACAAGCACATGCGTATCAAGTGGCACTGGCTGCGTAAGGAGGTGAAGAGGGGGACGGTGCATCCGATCTACATCAAGACTCACCAGCAGCCAGCAGACTTTCTCACCAAGAGGCTTGCGGATGAGCCTCATTGGCGTTGTGTGCGCATGAGTGGAATGAGCATGAACTAGCATGGAATGACGGGGATGCAGCCGGCAGGCTGAGGGGGAGTGTGTTGGGTGCAAATGCACATTGCACGACATCCTGCCGTCTGTTTGTACGAGTATGCGTGTGCGAATGCATTTGCGTGTGAATGGTGTGTTCGTGTGTTTGTTTGCTTTCGCATTTTTCGCTTGATGCATTTGCAGGTACTCGCGCAATGTGCGCTTCGGCACAACATTGTACGCGCTATGAACAGTGCAAGCAGAAAGGACGAGCTCGCAAAGGAACCCAAGATGGAAGCTTTGCAGTTCGGTTGAGTTGATTGCGCAGATTCAGTTCTATCCAACTCGGAATTGTACTGTTTTGTTTGGTTAACTATAGTGTAGCAGGGAAGGCACTATAGGGGTACAATTTAGGTGAAGGTTGGATGTTGTTTGTCTGTATCTGCATGCTACAAGGCCAGGGGAAACCAGCGGAACCAGCATTTGGCTGGTTGGGCAAAGACAAAACAGGTTCTGTTTTTAGAACCTGAACCTGGTTGTTGTTTTCCCAGGTTGGAAAAACAGAACCAGAGGTTGTTTACCAACCTACCACCTGCTATTTTGTCCAGCCAGGTTGGTTCTGTTGCTTGGAATTATTTGGGATCATCCCTGGTTGTTCCCAGGTTGATTCCCAAGGTCCTTGCTAGCTAGAACTATTTAATCCTTCTCTGTTTGTACCTGAATATAGTCAAATTGATTCAAGCGAATTCCTTCCTCGCTGGAATTTCGTTTCTACGCGGTTCGACGGCGGAATGCTACCCGAGTCAACGCTAGTATGCTAGCACTCCAACGCTAGGCAAACGCTGTCCGAGCCATAACTTAGTAATGGCAGAACTTTTCGCGAGGCAACTTGGCTCATTTTAAAGCTCTTGGAGCGAGCTTCGATATAGCGAATTCTCAGCTTAATCCGATCGACGGTCTGCACGGCACGCTGCGCGACGTTCAAGGTACTCTTGCTGTTTTGACTAAGTCCTTCTTGATCCCTCTCTCTACAAACTCGGACCCGAGGATAGGGGCTGGTCTTGTACCAGGCACCCAGGGACCCTTGGAGGTGACCCCGAGGAGAGGTTTTAAGTTTGATTAAGTCCTAATAGCTTTGAGTTTCACCATTAGGCTAGAACACCGTCCAGCTGCATGGTGATCTGCTCCATCTGCTGGGACACCCTTGCCTCCGGCTGTTTCTCCCAGCTCCCATACATCATGCCCTCAATGAATTTCACATCCCTGCTGTCAAACAACACACCCTTGGATGGTTCCCACAGCAGCCATCCCTTGCTCTCAGCAGCCAGCCCCAAATGCACACACCAGATTGCACTCGCCCCCAACTTACTGCGGTAGGTCTTGGGGACGTGGGCGACTGCCATGCAACCGAACACCCTCAGCATGTCCACCGGCGGCTTCCTCCCAAGCCACCTCTCCAACGGCACCCACGAGTCATCCCCAACCTTGGTGAGCACCCTGTTCCTAGCGACAGTGGCGTGCCGGACAGCATGAGGCCACATAGAATTGCTCAGCCCAGATTCTATGAGCAGCGCCCTAGCTGTCTCCAGAATGGTCCGGTTTGCCCGTTCTGCTACACCATTGGACTGTGGGGTATAAGCCGTGGTCAGCTCTCTCTGGATGCCCTGCTTCTTGAGCCAGGCCGTCATTTCAGCTCCAAGGAACTCACCACCCCGGTCTGTCCTAATCCGCTTCACTACACACTCCGCCTGCTTCTCCACGAATGGCAGCCAATCGTCCCGTATCGTGGAGGCGGCGTGGTCCTTCTGCTTCAGCGGATACGCCCACATCAGCCTGCTCCAGTCATCCACAATTGTAAGAAAATACCGCTCCCCCTTGTGCCCTTGCACCGGCAGCGGCCCCACCAAGTCCATGTGGACCAGCTCCAAAGGCTTCTTGCTCCTGCCAGCCACACTATGGAAAGGGAAACGGGTGAACTTTGAAAGCAAACAGATTTCACAGTTGTCATCGGGTGGCTGTCCGTTCAGCTTCAGACCCTTAACGGCTCCATCCTTCTCCAGCTGCTTCAGCAAAGGCATTGCCACATGCCCTAAGCGCCGGTGTGCCGTTGCCCAATCTGTCTCCCCAGATCTGGCCGACACTTTCACACCAACCCCTCCAACGGCATTGCACTCCCCCTGGGATGCAGACCCCTCTCCAGCCTGCCCCCCACCATGCCACGCCAGGGCCGGCAGCTGCCACATAGATCTGTACACGTCCTTGCTCTCGTGCAGATCCCAAAGCACCCGATTGCCCAGCTTCCCCTTATAAGTGCGTGCCCCATCCGTGTTGGTGTTCACCCCAGCCTTGCCAAGCTTACGGAGGGAGATAAGGTTGGCCTTCAGGTCGGGGACGAAGAGAACGTCGTGCAGCACCACCGGCTTGCCATCCGCTCCCTTAAACGCAGCTCGTCCCGCACCAGCCACCTTCAACATGTGTCCAGAGGCGGAGCACACTTCATTGATCGGTGCAGCTCGTACTTCGTCCAGCAGGTCCTTGCGCGGCGTCATCGTCCAAGCAGCGCCTGTGTCCAACACCCAATAGTCTAGGGGGTGCAGCTCTGCTCCAACTTTGGCAGAGGCGTCTCCTTGCTCCCCCTTGTCTCCCACATGGAAGAATTGGCCCGCGGTGCGCTCCTTCTTTTTCTCCGCACCGCCGTTGCCCTTCGGGTTGTTGTCGGACGAATCAGCGACCATGTTGGCGCCGTTTTTCTGGTTCCTCCGCGCGCCGCCATCCTGGTGACGATTCTGGGGGGTCCATCCATCGGGTTTCTTATAGCACAAAAACCAGGGGTGCCCTTCCTTCTCACAATACCAGCAACTCCCTTTCATTTTGCCACCAGCACCCGACTTGCCCCCACGTCCAGATTTCGCACCGCGACCCCAACCGGTACCTCCTTGTTGGTCGTTGGAGTCGTCGTCTTTCTTTGCACCGCGTCCAGCACCACCGAAGCCACGTCCTCTGCCACGTCGGCTCCCTTGCATCCCGTAGCCGCTGCTGCCGTCGTCTCCACCCCTCAGTTGGCGGCGACGGAAGTCCTCCTCCAGAATCTTCGTCCGCACCCACTCGAGCGTCCACAAGCTCTGGTTCTGCGGCAGGCTCAATCCGCTCGTAAATTGAAGCCACGATTCTGGCAGCAGCGAGAGCATCTTCAAGCACTTGGTCTGCTCCGGGTAGGTGATTCCCGCGGTCGCCAACTTCGCGTAGAGGTCGCGCATCTTGTCCAGGACTGGTTGCACCGGCTCTCCCTCGCTCAGGCGCAACGCGGACAGCTCCCTCTCCAGCATCAACGTTGCGACAACGGAGGTCGGGGCGTGCAGCTCCTTCAACACGGTCCACGCCTTCGGACCGCATTCAACCTCCGGCAGCAGGTGCATGACGTGGTGACGCTGGTTCAGCTCCAAACTCTGCGACATCAAATAGTAGCCAGCCGAGGAGCGCTCGTCCCAATCTTCCTGCAGCGTGGGGTCACTCGGTCTAGGCTCCTCCCCAATCATTAGTTTCAGCAAACCGATCTGACGGAAATATAATTGCATTTTCCAGGCCCAATCATCATAGCCCTCACCATTGAACTTCTCGACGGTGAAATTCTTCAGCACCTCCTTGACAAGCGAGCCCTGGTTTGTTCGCGCTCCCCGTGGCGCTGAAAGACCAGAATCTTGGCTGCCGCTACGATCTTGGGCTGAAGATTCACCAGCTCCCGCCGAGGTGTTGCCCGCCATAGCTACCTATAACGAGGATCACTATAACGCAGCTCTGATACCAGCTTGTTGGTGTAAGGGCCTAATAAACTCAAGCTATTAGGACTTAATCAAACTTAAAACCTCTCCTCGGGGTCACCTCCAAGGGTCCCTGGGTGCCTGGTACAAGACCAGCCCCTATCCTCGGGTCCGAGTTTGTAGAGAGAGGGATCAAGAAGGACTTAGTCAAAACAGCAAGAGTACCTTGAACGTCGCGCAGCGTGCCGTGCAGACCGTCGATCGGATTAAGCTGAGAATTCGCTATATCGAAGCTCGCTCCAAGAGCTTTAAAATGAGCCAAGTTGCCTCGCGAAAAGTTCTGCCATTACTAAGTTATGGCTCGGACAGCGTTTGCCTAGCGTTGGAGTGCTAGCATACTAGCGTTGACTCGGGTAGCATTCCGCCGTCGAATAACGCAGAAACGAAATTCCAGCGAGGAAGGAATTCGCTTGAATCAATTTGACTATATTCAGGTACAAACAGAGAAGGATTAAATAGTTCTAGCTAGCAAGGACCTTGGGAATCAACCTGGGAACAACCAGGGATGATCCCAAATAATTCCAAGCAACAGAACCAACCTGGCTGGACAAAATAGCAGGTGGTAGGTTGGTAAACAACCTCTGGTTCTGTTTTTCCAACCTGGGAAAACAACAACCAGGTTCAGGTTCTAAAAACAGAACCTGTTTTGTCTTTGCCCAACCAGCCAAATGCTGGTTCCGCTGGTTTCCCCTGGCCTTGTAGCATGCAGATACAGACAAACAACATCCAACCTTCACTAAATTGTACCCCTATAGTGCCTTCCCTGCTACACTATAGTTAACCAAACAAAACAGTACAATTTCGAGTTGGATAGAACTGAATCTGCGCAATCAACTCAACCGAACTGCAAAGCTTCCATCTTGGGTTCCTTTGCGAGCTCGTCCTTTCTGCTTGCACTGTTCATAGCGCGTACAATGTTGTGCCGAAGCGCACATTGCGCGAGTACCTGCAAATGCATCAAGCGAAAAATGCGAAAGCAAACAAACACACGAACACACCATTCACACGCAAATGCATTCGCACACGCATACTCGTACAAACAGACGGCAGGATGTCGTGCAATGTGCATTTGCACCCAACACTTATAAGGGGAAGCTGGGCAATCGGGTGCTTTGGGATCTGCACGAGAGCAAGGACGTGTACAGATCTATGTGGCAGCTGCCGGCCCTGGCGTGGCATGGTGGGGGGCAAGCTGGAGAGGGGTCTGCATCCCAAGGGGAGTGCAATGCCGTTGGAGGGGTTGGTGTGAAAGTGTCGGCCAGATCTGGGGAGACAGATTGGGCAACGGCACACCGGCGCTTAGGGCATGTGGCAATGCCTTTGCTGAAGCAGCTGGAGAAGGATGGAGCCGTTAAGGGTCTGAAGCTGAACGGACAGCCACCCGATTACAACTGTGAAATCTGTTTGCTTTCAAAGTTCACCCGTTTCCCTTTCCATAGTGTGGCTGGCAGGAGCAAGAAGCCTTTGGAGCTGGTCCACATGGACTTGGTGGGGCCGCTGCCGGTGCAAGGGCACAAGGGGGAGCGGTATTTTCTTACAATTGTGGATGACTGGAGCAGGCTGATGTGGGCGTATCCGTTGAAGCAGAAGGACCACGCCGCCTCCACGATACGGGACGATTGGCTGCCATTCGTGGAGAAGCAGGCGGAGTGTGTAGTGAAGCGGATTAGGACAGACCGGGGTGGTGAGTTCCTTGGAGCTGAAATGACGGCCTGGCTCAAGAAGCAGGGCATCCAGAGAGAGCTGACCACGGCTTATACCCCACAGTCCAATGGTGTAGCAGAACGGGCAAACCGGACCATTCTGGAGACAGCTAGGGCGCTGCTCATAGAATCTGGGCTGAGCAATTCTATGTGGCCTCATGCTGTCCGGCACGCCACTGTCGCTAGGAACAGGGTGCTCACCAAGGTTGGGGATGACTCGTGGGTGCCGTTGGAGAGGTGGCTTGGGAGGAAGCCGCCGGTGGACATGCTGAGGGTGTTCGGTTGCATGGCAGTCGCCCACGTCCCCAAGACCTACCGCAGTAAGTTGGGGGCGAGTGCAATCTGGTGTGTGCATTTGGGGCTGGCTGCTGAGAGCAAGGGATGGCTGCTGTGGGAACCATCCAAGGGTGTGTTGTTTGACAGCAGGGATGTGAAATTCATTGAGGGCATGATGTATGGGAGCTGGGAGAAACAGCCGGAGGCAAGGGTGTCCCAGCAGATGGAGCAGATCACCATGCAGCTGGACCTGACTCCTAGTGTGTGGGAGGAGGGAGAGGAGGCAGCTGCTGGAAATGGTGATGGAGAGAAGGTACAGGAGGCATCTGCTGGTGGAGAAAATGGTGTGGAAACTGGCGGCAGCACTAGTGGAGCTGCTGGACCCGAGGGAGGAGAGAAGCAGCAGGGAAAAACTAAGAAGCCGAAGGGTGTCGTTATGAAGGGATGGGAGACACCCGTCTCCAGGCCAGGACGTACCCGTATGGCTACTAAGAAGCTGACTGCAGGAACTGATGCAGCAGAGCAGCAGCTAGGGACCGAAGAGGCATTGCTGATTCTACCTCATGGCTATGACCCGGATGAGGAGGATGAGCCTGCGTACTGTTTTCTTGCCCCTGCACCAGAGGAACCAGCTAGCATGGAGGAGGCATTAGCTGGACCAGATAGGGACAAGTGGCTGGCTTCTAGGGATGCTGAGTACCAGAGTCTGCTGGAGAATAGGACATGGGATCTGGTGGTGCTGCCTGATAGGAAGAAAGCGATACAATGCAAGTGGGTGCTGAGGATCAAGACCGATGACAAGGGGCAGGTCACCATCTACAAGAGTAGGCTGGTGGCGAAGGGGTTTATGCAGAAGGAGAAGCAAGACTTCAACGAGATCTTTGCTCCCACTGCCAAACCCCTACCCTCCGTGTCTTGTTGGCAGATGCAGCTGTTAGTGGGAAATTCATCATTCAGATGGATATTTCAACGGCATTCCTGAATGGGATTTTAGAGGAGGATGTGTACATGACGCAGCCGCCTGGGTATGAGGATGGTACGGGCAGGGTGTGCAAGCTCAACAAGTCCATCTACGGCTTGAAGCAGGCGCCACGCTGCTGGTACCAGAAGTTGGCAGCTGTTTTAGAGGAGATTGGATTCAGGACCAGCAGCTGTGATGAGAGCCTCTTTCTCAAGGGCGAAGGGGAGAAGCTGGTGCTGTTTCTGGTCTATGTGGACGACATTCTTCTCTTCAGCAGCAGCATGAAGGAGATCCAGAAAGTGCAGCAGCAACTGATGGAAAACTTCAAGTGCAAGAACCTTGGGGAGGTAAAGTACTACCTCGGGATGCACGTGGAGAGGGATCCAGATCACAGGTGGTTGAAGCTGCACCAGAAGAAGTTCATCAAGGAGCTGGGGGAGAAGTATGGGATTGAGAATGAGCGCAAGGTTGCAACTCCCCTGCCAGCAGAATTCAAGCTTGTGAAGGCTGCAGAGGATGAAGGGGTTGAAGCTGAAGAGCAGCAGCAATTTCAGTCCTTGGTGGGCAGCCTCTTGTACGCAGCAGTTCACACGAGGCCCGACATCTCTTTCTCGGTTGGGCAGCTGGCTAGGGTGGTGCAGAATCCATCAGAGGAGCAGGTGGATGCAGCTGAGCGTGTGGTGAAGTACCTGAACTCTCACCCAAACATTGGAGTTCAATACTCCGCATCTGCACAGGTGAAGCAGAAAGGGGTGGAGGTGCTGAAAGAGAAAGGGGAGAGGCTTGGAGAAGGCAAGCTATTTCTCACTTGCTTTACCGATGCTACGTGGGCTTCTGAGAAGGAGGATTCCTCATCTGTGGGAGGATACATCTGCGTAGTTGGGGGAGGACCTGTTAGTTGGAGGTCCAAGAAGCAGACGGAGACGGCACTCTCTTCCGTAGAATCAGAGTACATGGCGATGTTCCATGGGGTGAAGGAGGTGATTTGGCTGAGGAGGCTGTTAGAGGAGATTGGCCAGGAGCAGAAAGTTGCTACGCCGCTGTTTTGTGATAGCAAGGGGGCTCTTGGGATGGCCAGAAACGCTGTGCTTCATGGGCTGAACAAGCACATGCGTATCAAGTGGCACTGGCTGCGTAAGGAGGTGAAGAGGGGGACGGTGCATCCGATCTACATCAAGACTCACCAGCAGCCAGCAGACTTTCTCACCAAGAGGCTTGCGGATGAGCCTCATTGGCGTTGTGTGCGCATGAGTGGAATGAGCATGAACTAGCATGGAATGACGGGGATGCAGCCGGCAGGCTGAGGGGGAGTGTGTTGGGTGCAAATGCACATTGCACGACATCCTGCCGTCTGTTTGTACGAGTATGCGTGTGCGAATGCATTTGCGTGTAAATGGTGTGTTCGTGTGTTTGTTTGCTTTCGCATTTTTCGCTTGATGCATTTGCAGGTACTCGCGCAATATGCGCTTCGGCACAACGTTGTACGCGCTATGAACAGTGCAAGCAGAAAGGACGAGCTCGCAAAGGAACCCAAGATGGAAGCTTTGCAGTTCGGTTGAGTTGATTGCACAGATTCAGTTCTATCCAACTCGGAATTGTACTGTTTTGTTTGGTTAACTATAGTGTAGCAGGGAAGGCACTATAGGGGTACAATTTAGGTGAAGGTTGGATGTTGTTTGTCTGTATCTGCATGCTACAAGGCCAGGGGAAACCAGCGGAACCAGCATTTGGCTGGTTGGGCAAAGACAACACAGGTTCTGTTTTTAGAACCTGAACCTGGTTGTTGTTTTCCCAGGTTGGAAAAACAGAACCAGAGGTTGTTTACCAACCTACCACCTGCTATTTTGTCCAGCCAGGTTGGTTCTGTTGCTTGGAATTATTTGGGATCATCCCTGGTTGTTCCCAGGTTGATTCCCAAGGTCCTTGCTAGCTAGAACTATTTAATCCTTCTCTGTTTGTACCTGAATATAGTCAAATTGATTCAAGCGAATTCCTTCCTCGCTGGAATTTCGTTTCTGCGCTATTCGACGGCGGAATGCTACCCGAGTCAACGCTAGTATGCTAGCACTCCAACGCTAGGCAAACGCTGTCCGAGCCATAACTTAGTAATGGCAGAACTTTTCGCGAGGCAACTTGGCTCATTTTAAAGCTCTTGGAGCGAGCTTCGATATAGCGAATTCTCAGCTTAATCCGATCGACGGTCTGCACGGCACGCTGCGCGACGTTCAAGGTGCTCTTGCTGTTTTGACTAAGTCCTTCTTGATCCCTCTCTCTACAAACTCGGACCCGAGGATAGGGGCTGGTCTTGTACCAGGCACCCAGGGACCCTTGGAGGTGACCCCGAGGAGAGGTTTTAAGTTTGATTAAGTCCTAATAGCTTGAGTTTATTAGGCCCTTACACCAACAGAGCTTGCACACCCTGCCCGTACCATCCTCATACCCAGGCGGTTGCGTCATGTACACATCCTCCTCTAAAATCCCATTCAGGAATGCCGTTGAAATATCCATCTGAATGATGAATTTTCCACTAACAGCTGCATCTGCCAACAAGACACGGAGGGTAGGGGGTTTGGCAGTGGGAGCAAAGATCTCGTTGAAGTCCTGCTTCTCCTTCTGCATAAACCCCTTCGCCACCAGCCTACTCTTGTAGATGGTGACCTGCCCCTTGTCATCGGTCTTGATCCTCAGCACCCACTTGCATTGTATCGCTTTCTTCCCATCAGGCAGCACCACCAGATCCCATGTCCTATTCTCCAGCAGACTCTGGTACTCAGCATCCCTAGAAGCCAGCCACTTGTCCCTATCTGGTCCAGCTAGCTGGTTCCTCCATGCTAGCTGGTTCCTCTGGTGCAGGGGCAAGAAAACAGTACGCAGGCTCATCCTCCTCATCCGGGTCATAGCCATGAGGTAGAATCAGCAATGCCTCTTCGGTCCCTAGCTGCTGCTCTGCTGCATCAGTTCCTGCAGTCAGCTTCTTAGTAGCCATACGGGTACGTCCTGGCCTGGAGACGGGTGTCTCCCATCCCTTCATAACGACACCCTTCGGCTTCTTAGTTTTTCCCTGCTGCTTCTCTCCTCCCTCGGGTCCAGCAGCTCCACTAGTGCTGCCGCCAGTTTCCACACCATTTTCTCCACCAGCAGATGCCTCCTGTATCTTCTCTCCATCACCATTTCCAGCAGCTGCCTCCTCTCCCTCCTCCCACACACTAGGAGTCAGGTCCAGCTGCATGGTGATCTGCTCCATCTGCTGGGACACCCTTGCCTCCGGCTGTTTCTCCCAGCTCCCATACATCATGCCCTCAATGAATTTCACATCCCTGCTGTCAAACAACACACCCTTGGATGGTTCCCACAGCAGCCATCCCTTGCTCTCAGCAGCCAGCCCCAAATGCACACACCAGATTGCACTCGCCCCCAACTTACTGCGGTAGGTCTTGGGGACGTGGGCGACTGCCATGCAACCGAACACCCTCAGCATGTCCACCGGCGGCTTCCTCCCAAGCCACCTCTCCAACGGCACCCACGAGTTATCCCCAACCTTGGTGAGCACCCTGTTCCTAGCGACAGTGGCGTGCCGGACAGCATGAGGCCACATAGAATTGCTCAGCCCAGATTCTATGAGCAGCGCCCTAGCTGTCTCCAGAATGGTCCGGTTTGCCCGTTCTGCTACACCATTGGACTGTGGGGTATAAGCCGTGGTCAGCTCTCTCTGGATGCCCTGCTTCTTGAGCCAGGCTGTCATTTCAGCTCCAAGGAACTCACCACCCCGGTCTGTCCTAATCCGCTTCACTACACACTCCGCCTGCTTCTCCACGAATGGCAGCCAATCGTCCCGTATCGTGGAGGCGGCGTAGTCCTTCTGCTTCAGCGGATACGCCCACATCAGCCTGCTCCAGTCATCCACAATTGTAAGAAAATACCGCTCCCCCTTGTGCCCTTGCACCGGCAGCGGCCCCACCAAGTCCATGTGGACCAGCTCCAAAGGCTTCTTGCTCCTGCCAGCCACACTATGAAAAGGGAAACGGGTGAACTTTGAAAGCAAACAGATTTCACAGTTGTCATCGGGTGGCTGTCCGTTCAGCTTCAGACCCTTAACGGCTCCATCCTTCTCCAGCTGCTTCAGCAAAGGCATTGCCACATGCCCTAAGCGCCGGTGTGCCGTTGCCCAATCTGTCTCCCCAGATCTGGCCGACACTTTCACACCAACCCCTCCAACGGCATTGCACTCCCCCTGGGATGCAGACCCCTCTCCAGCCTGCCCCCCACCATGCCACACCAGGGCCGGCAGCTGCCACATAGATCTGTACACGTCCTTGCTCTCGTGCAGATCCCAAAGCACCCGATTGCCCAGCTGCCCCTTATAAGTGCGTGCCCCATCCGTGTTGGTGTTCACCCCAGCCTTGCCAAGCTTACGGAGGGAGATAAGGTTGGCCTTCAGGTCGGGGACGAAGAGAACGTCGTGCAGCACCACCGGCTTGCCATCCGCTCCCTTAAACGCAGCTCGTCCCGCACCAGCCACCTTCAACATGTGTCCAGAGGCGGAGCACACTTCATTGATCGGTGCAGCTCGTACTTCGTCCAGCAGGTCCTTGCGCGGCGTCATCGTCCAAGCAGCGCCTGTGTCCAACACCCAATAGTCTAGGGGGTGCAGCTCTGCTCCAACTTTGGCAGAGGCGTCTCCTTGCTCCCCCTTGTCTCCTACATGGAAGAATTGGCCCGCGGTGCGCTCCTTCTTCTTCTCCGCACCGCCGTTGCCCTTCGGGTTGTTGTCGGACGAATCAGCGACCATGTTGGCGCCGTTTTTCTGGTTCCTCCGCGCGCCGCCATCCTGGTGACGATTCTGGGGGGTCCATCCATCGGGTTTCTTATAGCACAAAAACCAGGGGTGCCCTTCCTTCTCACAATACCAGCAACTCCCTTTCATTTTGCCACCAGCACCCGACTTGCCCCCACGTCCAGATTTCGCACCGCGACCCCAACCGGTACCTCCTTGTTGGTCGTTGGAGTCGTCGTCTTTCTTTGCACCGCGTCCAGCACCACCGAAGCCACGTCCTCTGCCACGTCGGCTCCCTTGCATCCCGTAGCCGCTGCTGCCGTCGTCTCCACCCCTCAGTTGGCGGCGACGGAAGTCCTCCTCCAGAATCTTCGTCCGCACCCACTCGAGCGTCCACAAGCTCTGGTTCTGCGGCAGGCTCAATCCGCTCGTAAATTGAAGCCACGATTCTGGCAGCAGCGAGAGCATCTTCAAGCACTTGGTCTGCTCCGGGTAGGTGATTCCCGCGGTCGCCAACTTCGCGTAGAGGTCGCGCATCTTGTCCAGGACTGGTTGCACCGGCTCTCCCTCGCTCAGGCGCAACGCGGACAGCTCCCTCTCCAGCATCAACGTTGCGACAACGGAGGTCGGGGCGTGCAGCTCCTTCAACACGGTCCACGCCTTCGGACCGCATTCAACCTCCGGCAGCAGGTGCATGACGTGGTGACGCTGGTTCAGCTCCAAACTCTGCGACATCAAATAGTAGCCAGCCGAGGAGCGCTCGTCCCAATCTTCCTGCAGCGTGGGGTCACTCGGTCTAGGCTCCTCCCCAATCATTAGTTTCAGCAAACCGATCTGACGGAAATATAATTGCATTTTCCAGGCCCAATCATCATAGCCCTCACCATTGAACTTCTCGATGGTGAAATTCTTCAGCACCTCCTTGACAAGCGAGCCCTGGTTTGTTCGCGCTCCCCTTGGCGCTGAAAGACCAGAATCTTGGCTGCCGCTACGATCTTGGGCTGAAGATTCACCAGCTCCCGCCGAGGTGTTGCCCGCCATAGCTACCTATAACGAGGATCACTATAACGCAGCTCTGATACCAGCTTGTTGGTGTAAGGGCCTAATAAACTCAAGCTATTAGGACTTAATCAAACTTAAAACCTCTCCTCAGGGTCACCTCCAAGGGTCCCTGGGTGCCTGGTACAAGACCAGCCCCTATCCTCGGGTCCGAGTTTGTAGAGAGAGGGATCAAGAAGGACTTAGTCAAAACAGCAAGAGTACCTTGAACGTCGCGCAGCGTGCCGTGCAGACCGTCGGTCGGATTAAGCTGAGAATTCGCTATATCGAAGCTCGCTCCAAGAGCTTTAAAATGAGCCAAGTTGCCTCGCGAAAAGTTCTGCCATTACTAAGTTCTGGCTCGGACAGCGTTTGCCTAGCGTTGGAGTGCTAGCATACTAGCGTTGACTCGGGTAGCATTCCGCCGTCGAATAGCGCAGAAACGAAATTCCAGCGAGGGAGGAATTCGCTTGAATCAATTTGACTATATTCAGGTACAAACAGAGAAGGATTAAATAGTTATAGCTAGCAAGGACCTTGGGAATCAACCTGGGAACAACCAGGGATGATCCCAAATAATTCCAAGCAACAGAACCAACCTGGCTGGACAAAATAGCAGGTGGTAGGTTGGTAAACAACCTCTGGTTCTGTTTTTCCAACCTGGGAAAACAACAACCAGGTTCAGGTTCTAAAAACAGAACCTGTTTTGTCTTTGCCCAACCAGCCAAATGCTGGTTCCGCTGGTTTCCCCTGGCCTTGTAGCATGCAGATACAGACAAACAACATCCAACCTTCACCTAAATTGTACCCCTATAGTGCCTTCCCTGCTACACTATAGTTAACCAAACAAAACAGTACAATTCCGAGTTGGATAGAACTGAATCTGCGCAATCAACTCAACCGAACTGCAAAGCTTCCATCTTGGGTTCCTTTGCGAGCTCGTCCTTTCTGCTTGCACTGTTCATAGCGCATACAATGTTGTGCCGAAGCGCACATTGCGCGAGTACCTGCAAATGCATCAAGCAAAAAATGCGAAAGCAAACAAACACACGAACACACCATTCACACGCAAATGCATTCGCACACGCATACTCGTACAAACAGACGGCAGGATGTCGTGCAATGTGCATTTGCACCCAACACTGCGGACGTTGTGGATAGGGACGTCTGGCGAGGCTGGAGTGAGGGACTGATAGGAGCGGCACTGGCAACGGCAAAGCTCAAAGTCCCCGTGGGCAAATTGGAGAGGAGTCTGCTATGGCGGCAGGGTACACTGCCGGTTAGGCTGGGATCATTGATCCAATCTCAGAAGTGCCTTCAACCTACATTGCCTCTGTCACCTTGGCGCATCGGTTACTGCGTCAGTTGAACCTCTCCGAGACCTATCTCCTGAGTAGAGAGGCCAGGTTGTTGGACCACGAATGGACCCCGGAGCCGCCTGCAGTCAACCCCTTAACAACGCACGAGGCAGCGCTACCAACTGTAGCGAGAACAGCACAGGCAACAGCGAGCAGGGCAGGAGAACCTCCAATTGGCCCTCTCTCGCCAGATCAACAAGACATGGACAGCGGAACTGATAGCGGACACCATAGAGGACCGGCTGGGGAAGGACCATGGGCATGCAATACGACTCATCAGCCTGCAGGGGGTGGGAGCGGGAGATTGGCTTCACGCCGTACCAACGAGATCGGACCTTACATTTGCCCCTGGTTAGTTCTCGTTAGCACTTGGCTTCCGCCTTGGCATGTCCCTCCCGGTCACGGTGAAATGCCCGTGCAAGCAAGATAATGCGGAAATCAGCAACACGAGCCTGCCAAACCACTTGCTGCACTGCGGGGACGGAGGGGATGTTGGTCGAACACACAACGTGCTAGTGTACGCCCTACTCTGGATGGCGAGGGAAGCGGACTTCACGGTCTTCCATGAGACATCTGCCTTCTCACCACCCGTGATTAGGAAGAGAGGAGACATAGCAATAAGGGACAAGGAATCCAATAAGACTTGGGTCACCGACGCGACAGTAGCAGACCCTGTGCTGTAGTGTAGGGACAAACGAGCACGTATACCACCGGGGTGGGTAGCAAGGGAAGCCTATGAGAGGAAGCATAGGCTCTATGAGGGACGGCCAGATTATGTGGGCTTCTTCAGGCTGGCGGTTGAAAGTATGGTGCCCTAGCTACAGACACGCAGCAATTCCTCCGCCTGCTGGCCACATCAGCTGCCAAGAGAGAGTACCTCCAGGGTAGGCTCACCATGATGACGGCCCGACTCACAGCACACTACAGACAACGGTTCAGCGTGATGCTACAGCGTTCACAAGCCACATCTTTCCTAAACGAATCAAACTTGGGGGACGAGGCAGCATTCTCACATGTGGCTAGGGACCCTTGGGAGCCTAGCTTGGTGGATCTGTGGCAGGTTTTGGAAGATGAGATGGACGGGGTGATGAGTCAGTGAGTGGAATGGTTAGCCTAAACGAGTAGATGTGGCTTAGGCTGCTGTCCCAGCCATACACTGCCTTGCTATGCACACACGCATTGCACCTTTGCCTGCTCAGCCTTGCAGCAAGTGCCCATCTGCGTGGAGGGATGTTGCTTGGCCTAGCCTTGATAGCAAAATCATATGTCATGTCATGCTTGTACGTTATAAACCCATCAATGAAGGACTGCTTGAGAGATCAAAGACCCACGAATTCCTAACCACCGGTTCTGCTGCGGCACGGGAAAGCACAGAACCATCACCCACAACAAACTGCGGGACGCGTGCATCACAATGGCACAAGACGCTGGCTTTATAGTCTACACGGAATCAGCAGCATACGGCCCCATGAAAGAACAGACCGCGGACTTCACCATGCGCTGCAGGAGCACAGGGGCGGTTTATGTCTGCGACGTGACGATCATGGGCCCCATTAGCACTAGGGACCCCAATGCTACAAAAGGGAGGGGATGGGCGGCAAGGGAGGCAGCAGACAAGAAAATCAGCCACTACGCTAACCGGCCTGACACGGTCGGTTTCTTCTGTTGGAGATTAAGGACCGAGTCTAGAACGTTTAGGGGCCGAAATATCACAAAATCGTTGGTCTCAATTTCTGAACAGAAGCCGTCGACTTCACAAGAAACGACGACGACAAAACGAGCACCGTTAGAATCTCATGCAAACCGAGTATGTTGTAGCTCTAAATCGTGGCTACAATTCCCAATTTGAATCACATCAAAAGGTGAACTAAGTCTCGAGTTATAAATTTCGGCGCACACGGGGGTATGCTGCTATGGAAGATTAACTTAATTACAAGAGTCTCCCAAGATCCACAAGTCACACACAAGAGAATTGGAGTAGCTAGAAAACCAGGTAGAAGGGAAGAGGAGGACGAGAGGGAAGGTCCCAAGGGAGTCCCCAACCAAGGAAACCCCATACCACACAATTCCCTTCCCCATAGGCAACCCAACTTTGACCTTTGTCACTATCCCAACCTCCACAATCCACCTCAACCCAACTTGGCCACACTTGCCAACCTGGTTTGGTTTCTCCCAACCACTTGGCAGCATCTACAGTGATGTTGACGAATTTCCCAACCCCCAAAAGTCTGTACCCCATATTGAGTCAACCCCACAACTTCCCATAGTTGCCACAACCGAATTTCAAAAGCATACGAACATCAACGTTCGTAACTTTCTCGTTCGTGCTCCAGTTGAAGCGATCCTTGGTGTCAGAATATTATGCTCTAGCCTGCAGTGGGGTGCTCTATAGCGAGTACAACCCTTCTAGGGTTAGCTATTTGTACCACCATTGTTGCTAGTGCAAACCCTCTCTTTGCTTCATTCTCTCTTGCCTAGCTAGGTCAACCCTAGCTATGGCTCCTCAGTATACCTACTATCTCGACATGCTATCAGAGCAGGACGATCCTGTTGGGTCGATCCTGTGGGTGGGCCCCACCACCTCAGTCTTCCGCTGCTCCTACTACTGTCTGTGTCGCACGCCCCGTGGCGTGCGACGGATTTTTCATCCCGCCGCGCGCTCGGGGCGTGCGGCGGTTTTCTCCCCGCCGTGCGCCCCGAGGCGCGCGGCGGTTTCCTACCGTGGGGGACCCCGCGCGCCCCCGCCCTTTCCGTTGCGACGTCCTGGGGAGCCGCGCGCGGCTCCCCACGGCCCCGATTTCCCGTCGCGCCGCCCTGGGGAGCCGCGCTCGGCCCCCCGCTACCCCGATTCGCCGTCGTGCCGCCCTGGGGAGCCGCGCGCGACCCCTCGCTGCCCCGTCGACGGCCGCGACGCCCTGGGGAGCCGCGCGCGGCCCCCGATTTCCCGTCGCGCCGCCCTGGGGAGCCGCGCGCGACCCCCCGCTGCCCCTTCGCGGCGCCCTAAGGAGCCGCGCGCGGCCCCTCGCTGCCCCGTGGTGGCGTCCTGGGGGCTGTGCGCCGTCCCCCTCGCCGTCCCCCGCGCTCCTTCCCCCGTTCCGCCCGTTTTAGGGTTTGGGGGTGAGGAGTGTGGGGGTGGCGACTATGGGGGTGTCGGTTGTGAGTTCCTCCCCCTGCTCCTCCTCCTCCCTAGTCTCCCTCTGCTACAGCTGCCGCTGAGGGGGGTGGTGTGTGGGAGCCTAGGGTTTGGGGTTTAAAGGTGGTACCGTGGGAGTGGAGCTAGCTAGGGTTTGAAGCAGAGGGTGTGTGTCGAGGGGTGTGGGACTGTTGGGGGAGGTTGAGCGGAGGTTGCCGTCGTGTTGTACGCAGCGCCTGTACTCCGGGGCACTCATTCCCGGTAGCTCAGAGAGCCGGTTGCGCCGTCGCCTGTGGGTCCGTTGCTCCTGCCGAGCATATTAGCCGCGGAGCCTGTTACTCCTGTACTCCGGGGCACTCATTCCCGGTAGCCACGTTGTCGCACCAGAGCCGTCTGTTGCCCGTGTGTCTGCATCTTCAGTCGTCGCCTCCTATCTACTCTCCTCTCGCCAGCCCTCCTCCTCCTCACTTGCCCCCTGTGACTGCCTCTAGCTTTGCTCATAATTTGAACCTTAAACTATTGCTTCTTGCTTGTGCTCAGAATGTGTGGTGACATCGTGATCCACCCTGAGCTTGTACTGCTTTGCTTGCTCTGCTGATTACACCCCACTTTGACTATGGGGGTGTGTCAGAATATTATGCTCTAGCCTGCAGTGGGGTGCTCTATAGCGAGTACAACCCTTCTAGGGTTAGCTATTTGTACCACCATTGTTGCTAGTGCAAACCCTCTCTTTGCTTCATTCTCTCTTGCCTAGCTAGGTCAACCCTAGCTATGGCTCCTCAGTATACCTACTATCACGACACTTGGCTCGTCGGAAAGCTCTTGAGCAGAGCAGTCACTTCAGATATCTGCTCAAGCCAAATAACATTCACAAACACTCAGAAAATCCAAACCACACGAAACACAAATTTCTTGCACACGCTCACATCACGCATGCAACACACGAACATATGATGGGAGGCAGACAGACGTGAATGCGAATGATAGCATCACACAACAAACTCCCCCTCTGGCTGCCAACCATCATCCCACATGCCAAAGCTCAAGCATGCACCCTCAATGTACACTCATTCCAGCAATGTTCATGAACACCCAACTTTCATCTCAATGGACATTCATCTCCTTCCAATCGCACATCAAACACCTCCACTTTGCTCAAATCTGCTGCACCCCGCTGTAGCCTCTCTCTCACGGCACTATCTTCAAAGCCTTCTTAGTGTAGCCCCACAGCAATAGGCTATCTCATCCTCATTCATTCGCTCAGTTACACTCCCAGCAGGTACCACACTTGGCTTTCTAAAGCTGGGATAGGTTAGCCTATTAGGAGGCGAACATCCCTCCTAGGACGGTCATGCGGACGTTCTTCACGTGTTGGAGCATCTTGCTGCTGCTGCTGCTGCTGCTGCTGCTCCACCACCTCAGGTTCTCCCCCATCCTCAGTCATCCCAGAGAACTCCTCCTCCGACACGGAGACTTCCACCTGCACCTCATCGGCCTCAAAGATCAGCGGTGTAGTAGGAATCTTCTTTTGCTGCTGCTTCCACTCCTTGTGTACTAAGACTCGAGGAACATCACGTCCCTTGACACAGTCAGCTGCTGGCTGGTCAAGTCCCATATCAACCAGCCCTTGTGATCCTTGGCAAGCCCCAAGTGCACACCCCATCTTCCAGAAGCTTCCAGCTTTCCCCTCTTCTCCTTCGGCACATGAAACACCACCACGTAGCCGAACGCTCTCAGCATGTTGACTGCTGGTGCACTCCCATACCACTTGGTGTAGGGGACCCACTGCTTGTCCCCCACAGTCGCCAGCACCCTGTTCTTCACAACGACGACCTGCCTCAGTGCAGTCATCAGAAACGGATTCGCCAACCCTGCACGCCCAAGTAGAGTGCGAGCACCTTCCTGCAGGGTCCGGTTGAACCGCTCAGCCACGCCGTTCTGCTGAGGGTTGTAGGGCACTGTGAGCTGATGCTGAATGCCCTTCTTCTTCAGCACTGCCTCAAACTCAGCACCAATGAACTCTCTACCGTTGTCAGTGCGGATCACCTTCACCTTGTGTCTACTCTCCCTTTGAGCTCTCGGCATCCACTCCTTGAGAACAGCCGCTGCCACCTCCCCCTTAGTCTTGAGAGGGTACACCCACACCGCACGCGTGTGGTCGTCCACGATGGTCAAGAAGTAGCGGCTGCCCGAGAGAGAAAGGGCCCTCGTGGGGCCCACCACATCCATGTGCACAAGCGCGAGTGGTGCCTTACCTGGTCCCGTGCTGCTGCTGAAGGGAAATTTCGTGAACTTGGTCTCAAGGCATGTAGGGCAGCTCCCAATCTATTTTGCTGCCCCCTTCACCTCCAACCCCTTCAAGCTCCCATCGTTCACCAACATCTGCAGCATAGTTGTGTTGGTGTAAGGGCCTAATAAACTCAAGCTATTAGGACTTAATCAAACTTAAAACCTCTCCTCGGGGTCACCTCCAAGGGTCCCTGGGTGCCTGATACAAGACCAGCCCCTATCCTCGGGTCCGAGTTTGTAGAGAGAGGGATCAAGAAGGACTTAGTCAAAACAGCAAGAGTACCTTGAACGTCGCGCAGCGTGCCGTGCAGACCGTCGGTCGGATTAAGCTGAGAATTCGCTATATCGAAGCTCGCTCCAAGAGCTTTAAAATGAGCCAAGTTGCCTCGCGAAAAGTTCTGCCATTACTAAGTTCTGGCTCGGACAGCGTTTGCCTAGCGTTGGAGTGCTAGCATACTAGCGTTGACTCGGGTAGCATTCCGCCGTCGAATAGCGCAGAAACGAAATTCCAGCGAGGGAGGAATTCGCTTGAATCAATTTGACTATATTCAGGTACAAACAGAGAAGGATTAAATAGTTCTAGCTAGCAAGGACCTTGGGAATCAACCTGGGAACAACCAGGGATGATCCCAAATAATTCCAAGCAACAGAACCAACCTGGCTGGACAAAATAGCAGGTGGTAGGTTGGTAAACAACCTCTGGTTCTGTTTTTCCAACCTGGGAAAACAACAACCAGGTTCAGGTTCTAAAAACAGAACCTGTTTTGTCTTTGCCCAACCAGCCAAATGCTGGTTCCGCTGGTTTCCCCTGGCCTTGTAGCATGCAGATACAGACAAACAACATCCAACCTTCACCTAAATTGTACCCCTATAGTGCCTTCCCTGCTACACTATAGTTAACCAAACAAAACAGTACAATTTCGAGTTGGATAGAACTGAATCTGCGCAATCAACTCAACCGAACTGCAAAGCTTCCATCTTGGGTTCCTTTGCGAGCTCGTCCTTTCTGCTTGCACTGTTCATAGCGCATACAATGTTGTGCCGAAGCGCACATTGCGCGAGTACCTGCAAATGCATCAAGCAAAAAATGCGAAAGCAAACAAACACACGAACACACCATTCACACGCAAATGCATTCGCACACGCATACTCGTACAAACAGACGGCAGGATGTCGTGCAATGTGCATTTGCACCCAACATGTTGATGTGGCACAACCTCTCGTGCCACGTCTCCCAATTGGCCTCGCCACTCTCAGATGAAGCCTTTGCCCATGCAGCTGTCGCATCCACACCAGCAAGCACCTCACCATGTGATTGCTGTGGCTAATGCAACTTCTTGACTGCATCCAGGGCCCCAGCAGTTGGTGCAGTCTCCTCTCCTCCCGCAGTTGCCTTAGCCGCTGCCGCTGCCGTTGCCGTTGCTGGTGGTTTCCCATTCCAAGGGATGATGGGCAGCTGCCACAGGTCCTTGATGCAGCTGCTCTTCTCGTCCAAATCCCACAGCAGCAACTTCCCAAGCTTCGCACGGCAGCTCGTTGGGCCGAACGTAACTTTGGCCTTACTTTTCTGCAGCCGGCGCACAGAGAGGAGGTTAGCAGATGAACTTTCAACTAGTAGGACATTCCCAAGTCCCACAAGTCCCCCATTGGCTCCCATCACCTTGGCATTCCCAACACCAATCACAGGGAGCAAAGCACCTGAAGCGGCAGCCACAAACTTGATCTTCCCGGGGGGTTTCACCTCATCAAGCAAATCTGCCCGCGGAGTCATGTGACTCGTGCATCCTGAATCTATCAACTAGTGGGTGAGGGGGTGCATCACAACCTTCCCAACCGAACCCACATCATCCTCACTCTCTTTCACATCCTCAACCATGAGGAACATCCCAGGGTCGGCTTTACCTTGTGCACCATCACCTTGTGCACCTGAACCTTGCACGGCGCCACCTCGTGCATGTCAGAAACTAGAGACAGGAATGATTGAACTAGAACAGAGTTGGGTACAAGTATGAAACCCTAGCAGTTATGTACCCCATATTGGCTACCCCACTACAGCCTACACAAAGATAACCCATATAGTTTGACACACCCCATAGGCAAAGTGGGGGAGAACAAAGGGTCACACGACCAGTCAAGAGAAGCAAAGCAAGCTCAGGGTGGATCACAACGTCACCACACACACTGAGCACAAGCAAAGGGCCACAAGGCCAGTTCACATGCAGAGGTATATATGCAGCAGCAACAACAGAGCAGTGATCACTATCTAGCAAGAGCAAGCATGCAGGTATATATGTATAGATCACAGTACAAGCAAAGTCTACAGCAAGTGTGGAAACGTAGGCACAAGGCCCAACAAAGTACAAAAGCGCTGATGATCACCAGACGGAAGTGCCTTGGTGAAGATATCAGCAGTGTTGGCCCTGGTGGCCACGTGAGCAAGACGAAGCTGACCACGCTGCTGCAACTCTCGAGCCAGGAAGTAACGCAGAGCGATGTGCTTTGTTCTGTGCTCCAGTCTGTGCTCCTGACACAAGGCAATGGCAGCCTTGTTGTCGACGTACAGAACTGGAGGAGAACGAGGCCACTCTCCCAAGTCGGTCAGCAGGTAGGTGAGCTAGCGTAACTCCTATGCAGCCATGGCTGTGGCGTAGATCTCAGCCTCACAGCTAGAGCTGAGAACAGAAGACGAGCGTGTAGACCGCCAAGAAACAGAGCCAAAGCCAAGGCTGAAGGTGTAACCCTGTGACGACCACTGCGTAGCCTGGTCGTCAACCCAAGATGCGTCAGAGTGTCCAGTGAGGACAACAGCGCTCCATCCTCCAAGCACGAGCCCCATGCCCGACGTACTGCACAGGTAGCGCAGTACCCTCTTCGCAGCATCCATGTGCACCTTTCGGTGCCGACCAGGAGCCACGTAGCGAGCCAAAAGGCCAAGAGGGTACGCGAGGTCAGGTCGAGTGCAGGTCATGAGGTACATGAGGCAGCCCACTAGCTCTGCGTAAGGACCACTCGACTCTACGGACTCGTCCGAAGGTGGAGCTGAGAGCGAGTGACCTGTAGCCAGCGGAGTGGGCTGTGGGGAGGACCAGGTGAAGCCGAAGCACTGAAGGACCTGCTGCACCATGTGTGACTGAGTCAGTGTGATGGTGCGGCGTGCTCTGTCCCGAATCGAACCGCCCCTGCCAATATCGCGACGCGCCAAACCATTCCAAACCCCCCCTATTTTTCGCCTGACGAGCTGGCGAGGCGTGAGGACCTGTTCGCAGTTATTGCAACCTGGGACATTGCAGCACTCTGCGACAGTCGACAGCCTTCGCTGTCACGGCGTTTACCGCCAAATCTATGCCAACTGTTCTCGCTGGCGCTTCTGACGCCGTTACTCTACCTCTCACAGAACTTCGAATCCGAAACGGGATGGCGCCTGCTGCTGTTTCTCCCGCGCCTAACACTTCGCCAAATCTCGCCACAGCGACCAGACAGGCAGGGGGTCAAGGCCCGGCTCCGAGCCTTTTAGCGTGGCGAATGGGAGCGGCTGTACCACGACACGGTGGACGCGGTCAACACACCCCCACCTCCACGACACCAGCCTGACGCGACTGGAGTCATCAACCGAGCTGCGGGGCTCGCCAAACATGGCAGTCTACACCGAGCCGTACTGGCCTTGAGTCAACGCCGGTCTGCACCCCCACTCCGGAAATTTTGGAGGAGCTTCGTCAGAAGCACCCACCAGCTGTACATGAGGCTGTGTCCTGGCCCATGGTACCCCGTGTCAAAACTGTCCATCATCCATGCTGAGTTTGCCAAGATTCTGGGAAGATGCGAGAACGGAGTTGGGGCCGGACCGTCGGGCACAACATTTGAGCACATGCGCGACGCGGCTACCACAAACGCAATGGTTATCACCCATCTGCACGCCTTGGTCAACACCCTGCTGGGAGGAAATTTCCCAAGCCCAGTCGCAAACATCCTGACGGCGTCGCGCCTTATAGCTCTGGCCAAACCTGGAAGAGGAGCCTGGCCAATCGCGATAGGCGAGTATTTGACAAGGCTGACAGCCAAGGCAGCCCTGACAGCCATGGGAGATGCCGCCTGCGATAATTTCCTGCCATTTCAGTATGGCGTGGCAGTGCCAGGTGGAGCAGAGGCAGTAATCCACGCAGCCAGGGCGTGGTAATCCCGCCCCAACAGCCTGGTCCTGCTTGCAGATATTTCAAATGCTTTCAACAGCATTTCGCGACACGCCATCGCTACAGCATTACAGAATCCCGAACTCTCGCCACTGCAGCCGTTTGTGAAACTGACCTACTGTAACCCGTCGCAACTGCTCCTGGACGCAAAATTCAACCGTGAACCACTGCAAAGTGAACGTGGCGTGCGGCAGGGGGACCCACTCGACCCGCTACTGTTTGCAGCAAGGATAGACCCCATGCTCCGTGACACCGCAGAAGCACACCCCGACGTCCTTTGTTTGGCGTATGCGGATGATGTCACTTTCCTAGGTGACACATCTCGCACTGTAGCTGCTTTCATGCATTTCAAATCCAAACCAGCACAACTGAGCCTGACGCATAATCCGCAGAAATGCGTCATGGAGTTCAACCACAGTCACATGGAGTTCAACCGAGAGGATTGTTAGAGACAAAGGACCGAGTCTATGAAAATTAGGTGCCCAAATTTCTCAAAATCGTTGGCTTGAAATTCTGGACAGAAACCGCGACTTCACAAGAAACGTCGTCGACGGAAATTGCACCGTTAAAACTCCACCAATTTCGGATATGTTGTAGCTCTAGTCTGTGGCTACAATTCCCAATTTGAATCGCATCAAAAGATGGAGTATATCTCGAGTTATGCTTTTCGGCGCACTAGGGGGTATGCTGCCATAGAGACTTTAACTCAATCACAATTAAATCACAGGTTCCACAAGTTGCACACAAGAGAGTTAGAGTAGCACTAAACCAGGTGGGAGGGAAGAGGAGGACGAGAGGGAAGGTCCCAAGAGAGTCCCCAACCAAGGAAACCCCATGCCACACAATTCCCCTCTCCATAGGCAACCCCACTTTCACATTTGTCACTTTCCCAACTCATGCCATCCACCTCAACCCACTTGGCCACACTTGCCAACCTGGTTTGGCTTCACCCAACCACATGGCAGCATTCTACAGTGATGGGTTCGAATTTCCCAACCCCAAAATTCTATACCCCATATTGAGCAAACCCCACAACTTCTCATAGTCGCCGCAACCAAAGTACAGAAAGCATACGAACTCCAACGTTCGTAACTTTCTTGATATTGCTCCGATCGCGACGATTCTTGGCTCGTCGGAAAGCTCTTGAGCAGATGAGTCACTTCAGGTATCTTCTCAAGCCAAATAACATTCGCACACACTCAGGAAATCCAAACCGCGCAAAAACACAAATTCTTGCACACGTTCACATTACGCATGCAACACACGAACACATGATGGGAGGCAGACAGACGTGAATGCGAATGATAGCATCACACAACAAACTCCCCCTCTGGCTGTCTACCATCATCCCACATGCCATAGCTCAAGCATGCACCCTCAATGCACACTCATTCCAGCAAGTTTCATGCCCTTCCAATGCTCAGGTTCTGCCAGGCGCTTGGTGAGAATGTCAGCCGCCTGCTGCTGGGTCTTCACAATCTCCAGCCGCACCTCCTTGTCCAGGAGCCTCCTTGTCCAATGCCACTTGGGCCTGATGTGCTTGGTCAGCCCATGAAGACAAGCATTCTTGGCCAACTTCACTGTTGACTCGTTGTCACAGAAAATCACAGTCGGCTCCCTCTGGCACACTCCGATCTCCTCCAACAAACGCCTCAGCCACACCACCTCCTTGGCCCCATGATGAAGGGCCATGTACTCGGTCTCACACGAGGACAGCCCCACCTCGTTCTGCTTCTTGCTCCGCCAGCTCACTGCACCACCTCCAAAGAGGCACACATAGCCTCCAATGCTGGTGCCATCCGCCTTCACAGAGTTGAAGCTGGCGTCGGTGTAGCAAGTCAAGCGCATCTCCCCCTTGCCCAAATCAGCAGCACCCCGCTGCTGCCTTTGCCTCACGGCACTGTACTCCAAGCCCACAGATGCCGTTGCACTCACATAGCGGACCAACCTCTTGGCCGCTTCCAGCTGCTCATGACTGGGACGTGAAACCACACTTGCAAGCCTGGATGTAGCAAATGTTGGGTGCAAATGCACATTGCACGACATCCTGCCGTCTGTTTGTACGAGTATGCGTGTGCGAATGCATTTGCGTGTGAATGGTGTGTTCGTGTGTTTGTTTGCTTTCGCATTTTTCGCTTGATGCATTTGCAGGTACTCGCGCAATGTGCGCTTCGGCACAACATTGTACGCGCTGTGAACAGTGCAAGCAGAAAGGACGAGCTCGCAAAGGAACCCAAGATGGAAGCTTTGCAGTTCGGTTGAGTTGATTGCGCAGATTCAGTTCTATCCAACTCGAAATTGTACTGTTTTGTTTGGTTAACTATAGTGTAGCAGGGAAGGCACTATAGGGGTACAATTTAGGTGAAGGTTGGATGTTGTTTGTCTGTATCTGCATGCTACAAGGCCAGGGGAAACCAGCGGAACCAGCATTTGGCTGGTTGGGCAAAGACAAAACAGGTTCTGTTTTTAGAACCTGAACCTGGTTGTTGTTTTCCCAGGTTGGAAAAACAGAACCAGAGGTTGTTTACCAACCTACCACCTGCTATTTTGTCCAGCCAGGTTGGTTCTGTTGCTTGGAATTATTTGGGATCATCCCTGGTTGTTCCCAGGTTGATTCCCAAGGTCCTTGCTAGCTAGAACTATTTAATCCTTCTCTGTTTGTACCTGAATATAGTCAATTGATTCAAGCGAATTCCTTCCTCGCTGGAATTTCGTTTCTGCGCTATTCGACGGCGGAATGCTACCCGAGTCAACGCTAGTATGCTAGCACTCCAACGCTACGCAAACGCTGTCCGAGCCATAACTTAGTAATGGCAGAACTTTTCGCGAGGCAACTTGGCTCATTTTATAGCTCTTGGAGCGAGCTTCGATATAGCGAATTCTCAGCTTAATCCGACCGACGGTCTGCACGGCACGCTGCGCGACGTTCAAGATACTCTTGCTGTTTTGACTAAGTCCTTCTTGATCCCTCTCTCTACAAACTCGGACCCGAGGATAGGGGCTGGTCTTGTACCAGGCACCCAGGGACCCTTGGAGGTGACCCCGAGGAGAGGTTTTAAGTTTGATTAAGTCCTAATAGCTTGAGTTTATTAGGCCCTTTCACCAACAAGCTGGTATCAGAGCTGCGTTATAGTGATCCTCGTTATAGGTAGCTATGGCGGGCAACACCTCGGCGGGAGCTGGTGAATCTTCAGCCCAAGATCGTAGCGGCAGCCAAGATTCTGGTCTTTCAGCGCCAAGGGGAGCGCGAACAAACCAGGGCTCGCTTGTCAAGGAGGTGCTGAAGAATTTCACCGTCGAGAAGTTCAATGGTGAGGGCTATGATGATTGGGCCTGGAAAATGCAATTATATTTCCGTCAGATCGGTTTGCTGAAACTAATGATTGGGGAGGAGCCTAGACCGAGTGACCCCACGCTGCAGGAAGATTGGGACGAGCGCTCCTCGGCTGGCTACTATTTGATGTCGCAGAGTTTGGAGCTGAACCAGCGTCACCACGTCATGCACCTGCTGCCGGAGGTTGAATGCGGTCCGAAGGCGTGGACCGTGTTGAAGGAGCTGCACGCCCCGACCTCCGTTGTCGCAACGTTGATGCTGGAGAGGGAGCTGTCCGCGTTGCGCCTGAGCGAGGGAGAGCCGGTGCAACCAGTCCTGGACAAGATGCGCGACCTCTACGCGAAGTTGGCGACCGCGGGAATCACCTACCCGGAGCAGACCAAGTGCTTGAAGATGCTCTCGCTGCTGCCAGAATCGTGGCTTCAATTTACGAGCGGATTGAGCCTGCCGCAGAACCAGAGCTTGTGGACGCTCGAGTGGGTGCGGACGAAGATTCTGGAGGAGGACTTCCGTCGCCGCCAACTGAGGGGTGGAGACGACGGCAGCAGCGGCTACGGGATGCAAGGGAGCCGACGTGGCAGAGGACGTGGCTTCGGTGGTGCTGGACGCGGTGCAAAGAAAGACGACGACTCCAACGATCAACAAGGAGGTACCGGTTGGGGTCGCGGTGCGAAATCTGGACGTGGGGGCAAGTCGGGTGTGTTGGTGTAAGGGCCTAATAAACTCAAGCTATTAGGACTTAATCAAACTTAAAACCTCTCCTCGGGGTCACCTCCAAGGGTCCCTGGGTGCCTGGTACAAGACCAGCCCCTATCCTCGGGTCCGAGTTTGTAGAGAGAGGGATCAAGAAGGACTTAGTCAAAACAGCAAGAGTACCTTGAACGTCGCGCAGCGTGCCATGCAGACCGTCGGTCGGATTAAGCTGAGAATTCGCTATATCGAAGCTCGCTCCAAGAGCTTTAAAATGAGCCAAGTTGCCTCGCGAAAAGTTCTGCCATTACTAAGTTATGGCTCGGACAGCGTTTGCCTAGCGTTGGAGTGCTAGCATACTAGCGTTGACTCGGGTAGCATTCCGCCGTCGAATAGCGCAGAAACGAAATTCCAGCGAGGAAGGAATTTGCTTGAATCAATTTGACTATATTCAGGTACAAACAGAGAAGGATTAAATAGTTCTAGCGAGCAAGGACCTTGGGAATCAACCTGGGAACAACCAGGGATGATCCCAAATAATTCCAAGCAACAGAACCAACCTGGCTGGACAAAATAGCAGGTGGTAGGTTGGTAAACAACCTCTGGTTCTGTTTTTCCAACCTGGGAAAACAACAACCAGGTTCAGGTTCTAAAAACAGAACCTGTTTTGTCTTTGCCCAACCAGCCAAATGCTGGTTCCGCTGGTTTCCCCTGGCCTTGTAGCATGCAGATACAGACAAACAACATCCAACCTTCACCTAAATTGTACCCCTATAGTGCCTTCCCTGCTACACTATAGTTAACCAAACAAAACAGTACAATTTTGAGTTGGATAGAACTGAATCTGCGCAATCAACTCAACCGAACTGCAAAGCTTCCATCTTGGGTTCCTTTGCGAGCTCGTCCTTTCTGCTTGCACTGTTCATAGCGCGTACAATGTTGTGCCGAAGCGCACATTGCGCGAGTACCTGCAAATGCATCAAGCGAAAAATGCGAAAGCAAACAAACACACGAACACACCATTCACACGCAAATGCATTCGCACACGCATACTCGTACAAACAGACGGCAGGATGTCGTGCAATATGCATTTGCACCCAACACACTCCCCCTCAGCCTGCCGGCTGCATCCCCGTCATTCCATGCTAGTTCATGCTCATTCCACTCATGCGCACACAACGCCAATGAGGCTCATCCGCAAGCCTCTTGGTGAGAAAGTCTGCTGGCTGCTGGTGAGTCTTGATGTAGATTGGATTCACCGTCCCCCTCTTCACCTCCTTACGCAGCCAGTGCCACTTGATACGCATGTGCTTGTTCAGGCCATGAAGCACAGCGTTCCTGGCCATCCCAAGAGCCCCCTTGCTATCACAAAACAGCGGCGTAGCAACTTTCTGCTCCTGGCCAATCTCCTCTAACAGCCTCCTCAGCCAAATCACCTCCTTCACCCCATGGAACATCGCCATGTACTCTGATTCTACGGAAGAGAGTGCCGTCTCCGTCTGCTTCTTGGACCTCCAACTAACAGGTCCTCCCCCAACTACGCAGATGTATCCTCCCACAGATGAGGAATCCTCCTTCTCAGAAGCCCATGTAGCATCGGTAAAGCAAGTGAGAAATAGCTTGCCTTCTCCAAGCCTCTCCCCCTTCTCTTTCAGCACCTCCACCCCTTTCTGCTTCACCTGTGCAGATGCGGAGTATTGAACTCCAATGCTTGGGTGAGAGTTCAGGTACTTCACCACACGCTCAGCTGCATCCACCTGCTCCTCTGATGGATTCTGCACCACCCTAGCCAGCTGCCCAACCGAGAAAGAGATGTCGGGCCTCGTGTGAACTGCTGCGTACAAGAGGCTGCCCACCAAGGACTGAAATTGCTGCTGCTCTTCAGCTTCAACCCCTTCATCCTCTGCAGCCTTCACAAGCTTGAATTCTGCTGGCAGGGGAGTTGCAACCTTGCGCTCATTCTCAATCCCATACTTCTCCCCCAGCTCCTTGATGAACTTCTCCTGGTGCAGCTTCAACCACCTGTGATCTGGATCCCTCTCCACGTGCATCCCGAGGTAGTACTTTACCTCCCCAAGGTTCTTGCACTTGAAGTTTTCCATCAGTTGCTGCTGCACTTTCTGGATCTCCTTCATGCTGCTGCTGAAGAGAAGAATGTCGTCCACATAGACCAGAAACAGCACCAGCTTCTCCCCCTCGCCCTTGAGAAAGAGGCTCTCATCACAGCTGCTGGTCCTGAATCCCATCTCCTCTAAAACAGCTGCCAACTTCTGGTACCAGCAGCGTGGCGCCTGCTTCAAGCCGTAGATGGACTTGTTGAGCTTGCACACCCTGCCCGTACCATCCTCATACCCAGGCGGCTGCGTCATGTACACATCCTCCTCTAAAATCCCATTCAGGAATGCCGTTGAAATATCCATCTGAATGATGAATTTCCCACTAACAGCTGCATCTGCCAACAAGACACGGAGGGTAGGGGGTTTGGCAGTGGGAGCAAAGATCTCGTTGAAGTCCTGCTTCTCCTTCTGCATAAACCCCTTCGCCACCAGCCTACTCTTGTAGATGGTGACCTGCCCCTTGTCATCGGTCTTGATCCTCAGCACCCACTTGCATTGTATCGCTTTCTTCCCATCAGGCAGCACCACCAGATCCCATGTCCTATTCTCCAGCAGACTCTGGTACTCAGCATCCCTAGAAGCCAGCCACTTGTCCCTATCTGGTCCAGCTAATGCCTCCTCCATGCTAGCTGGTTCCTCTGGTGCAGGGGCAAGAAAACAGTACGCAGGCTCATCCTCCTCATCCGGATCATAGCCATGAGGTAGAATCAGCAATGCCTCTTCGGTCCCTAGCTGCTGCTCTGCTGCATCAGTTCCTGCAGTCAGCTTCTTAGTAGCCATACGGGTACGTCCTGGCCTGGAGACGGGTGTCTCCCATCCCTTCATAACGACACCCTTCGGCTTCTTAGTTTTTCCCTGCTGCTTCTCTCCTCCCTCGGGTCCAGCAGCTCCACTAGTGCTGCCGCCAGTTTCCACACCATTTTCTCCACCAGCAGATGCCTCCTGTACCTTCTCTCCATCACCATTTCCAGCAGCTGCCTCCTCTCCCTCCTCCCACACACTAGGAGTCAGGTCCAGCTGCATGGTGATCTGCTCCATCTGCTGGGACACCCTTGCCTCCGGCTGTTTCTCCCAGCTCCCATACATCATGCCCTCAATGAATTTCACATCCCTGCTGTCAAACAACACACCCTTGGATGGTTCCCACAGCAGCCATCCCTTGCTCTCAGCAGCCAGCCCCAAATGCACACACCAGATTGCACTCGCCCCCAACTTACTGCGGTAGGTCTTGGGGACGTGGGCGACTGCCATGCAACCGAACACCCTCAGCATGTCCACCGGCGGCTTCCTCCCAAGCCACCTCTCCAAAGGCACCCACGAGTCATCCCCAACCTTGGTGAGCACCCTGTTCCTAGCGACAGTGGCGTGCCGGACAGCATGAGGCCACATAGAATTGCTCAGCCCAGATTCTATGAGCAGCGCCCTAGCTGTCTCCAGAATGGTCCGGTTTGCCCGTTCTGCTACACCATTGGACTGTGGGGTATAAGCCGTGGTCAGCTCTCTCTGGATGCCCTGCTTCTTGAGCCAGGCCGTCATTTCAGCTCCAAGGAACTCACCACCCCGGTCTGTCCTAATCCGCTTCACTACACACTCCGCCTGCTTCTCCACGAATGGCAGCCAATCGTCCCGTATCGTGGAGGCGGCGTGGTCCTTCTGCTTCAGCGGATACGCCCACATCAGCCTGCTCCAGTCATCCACAATTGTAAGAAAATACCGCTCCCCCTTGTGCCCTTGCACCGGCAGCGGCCCCACCAAGTCCATGTGGACCAGCTCCAAAGGCTTCTTGCTCCTGCCAGCCACACTATGGAAAGGGAAACGGGTGAACTTTGAAAGCAAACAGATTTCACAGTTGTCATCGGGTGGCTGTCCGTTCAGCTTCAGACCCTTAACGGCTCCATCCTTCTCCAGCTGCTTCAGCAAAGGCATTGCCACATGCCCTAAGCGCCGGTGTGCCGTTGCCCAATCTGTCTCCCCAGATCTGGCCGACACTTTCACACCAACCCCTCCAACGGCATTGCACTCCCCCTGGGATGCAGACCCCTCTCCAGCCTGCCCCCCACCATGCCACGCCAGGGCCGGCAGCTGCCACATAGATCTGTACACGTCCTTGCTCTCGTGCAGATCCCAAAGCACCCGATTGCCCAGCTTCCCCTTATAAGTGCGTGCCCCATCCGTGTTGGTGTTCACCCCAGCCTTGCCAAGCTTACGGAGGGAGATAAGGTTGGCCTTCAGGTCGGGGACGAAGAGAACGTCGTGCAGCACCACCGGCTTGCCATCCGCTCCCTTAAACGCAGCTCGTCCCGCACCAGCCACCTTCAACATGTGTCCAGAGGCGGAGCACACTTCATTGATCGGTGCAGCTCGTACTTCGTCCAGCAGGTCCTTGCGCGGCGTCATCGTCCAAGCAGCGCCTGTGTCCAACACCCAATAGTCTAGGGGGTGCAGCTCTGCTCCAACTTTGGCAGAGGCGTCTCCTTGCTCCCCCTTGTCTCCCACATGGAAGAATTGGCCCGCGGTGCGCTCCTTCTTCTTCTCCGCACCGCCGTTGCCCTTCGGGTTGTTGTCGGACGAATCAGCGACCATGTTGGCGCCGTTTTTCTGGTTCCTCCGCGCGCCGCCATCCTGGTGACGATTCTGGGGGGTCCATCCATCGGGTTTCTTATAGCACAAAAACCAGGGGTGCCCTTCCTTCTCACAATACCAGCAACTCCCTTTCATTTTGCCACCAGCACCCGACTTGCCCCCACGTCCAGATTTCGCACCGCGACCCCAACCGGTACCTCCTTGTTGGTCGTTGGAGTCGTCGTCTTTCTTTGCACCGCGTCCAGCACCACCGAAGCCACGTCCTCTGCCACGTCGGCTCCCTTGCATCCCGTAGCCGCTGCTGCCGTCGTCTCCACCCCTCAGTTGGCGGCGACGGAAGTCCTCCTCCAGAATCTTCGTCCGCACCCACTCGAGCGTCCACAAGCTCTGGTTCTGCGGCAGGCTCAATCCGCTCGTAAATTGAAGCCACGATTCCGGCAGCAGCGAGAGCATCTTCAAGCACTTGGTCTGCTCCGGGTAGGTGATTCCCGCGGTCGCCAACTTCGCGTAGAGGTCGCGCATCTTGTCCAGGACTGGTTGCACCGGCTCTCCCTCGCTCAGGCGCAACGCGGACAGCTCCCTCTCCAGCATCAACGTTGCGACAACGGAGGTCGGGGCGTGCAGCTCCTTCAACACGGTCCACGCCTTCGGACCGCATTCAACCTCCGGCAGCAGGTGCATGACGTGGTGACGCTGGTTCAGCTCCAAACTCTGCGACATCAAATAGTAGCCAGCCGAGGAGCGCTCGTCCCAATCTTCCTGCAGCGTGGGGTCACTCGGTCTAGGCTCCTCCCCAATCATTAGTTTCAGCAAACCGATCTGACAGAAATATAATTGCATTTTCCAGGCCCAATCATCATAGCCCTCACCATTGAACTTCTCGACGGTGAAATTCTTCAGCACCTCCTTGACAAGCGAGCCCTGGTTTGTTCGCGCTCCCCTTGGCGCTGAAAGACCAGAATCTTGGCTGCCGCTACGATCTTAGGCTGAAGATTCACCAGCTCCCGCCGAGGTGTTGCCCGCCATAGCTACCTATAACGAGGATCACTATAACGCAGCTCTGATACCAGCTTGTTGGTGTAAGGGCCTAATAAACTCAAGCTATTAGGACTTAATCAAACTTAAAACCTCTCCTCGGGGTCACCTCCAAGGGTCCCTGGGTGCCTGGTACAAGACCAGCCCCTATCCTCGGGTCCGAGTTTGTAGAGAGAGGGATCAAGAAGGACTTAGTCAAAACAGCAAGAGTACCTTGAACGTCGCGCAGCGTGCCATGCAGACCGTCGGTCGGATTAAGCTGAGAATTCGCTATATCGAAGCTCGCTCCAAGAGCTTTAAAATGAGCCAAGTTGCCTCGCGAAAAGTTCTGCCATTACTAAGTTATGGCTCGGACAGCGTTTGCCTAGCGTTGGAGTGCTAGCATACTAGCGTTGACTCGGGTAGCATTCCGCCGTCGAATAGCGCAGAAACGAAATTCCAGCGAGGAAGGAATTTGCTTGAATCAATTTGACTATATTCAGGTACAAACAGAGAAGGATTAAATAGTTCTAGCGAGCAAGGACCTTGGGAATCAACCTGGGAACAACCAGGGATGATCCCAAATAATTCCAAGCAACAGAACCAACCTGGCTGGACAAAATAGCAGGTGGTAGGTTGGTAAACAACCTCTGGTTCTGTTTTTCCAACCTGGGAAAACAACAACCAGGTTCAGGTTCTAAAAACAGAACCTGTTTTGTCTTTGCCCAACCAGCCAAATGCTGGTTCCGCTGGTTTCCCCTGGCCTTGTAGCATGCAGATACAGACAAACAACATCCAACCTTCACCTAAATTGTACCCCTATAGTGCCTTCCCTGCTACACTATAGTTAACCAAACAAAACAGTACAATTTTGAGTTGGATAGAACTGAATCTGCGCAATCAACTCAACCGAACTGCAAAGCTTCCATCTTGGGTTCCTTTGCGAGCTCGTTCTTTCTGCTTGCACTGTTCATAGCGCGTACAATGTTGTGCCGAAGCGCACATTGCGCGAGTACCTGCAAATGCATCAAGCGAAAATGCGAAAGCAAACAAACACACGAACACACCATTCACACGCAAATGCATTCGCACACGCATACTCGTACAAACAGACGGCAGGATGTCGTGCAATATGCATTTGCACCCAACAGGGTGCTGGTGGCAAAATGAAAGGGAGTTGCTGGTATTGTGAGAAGGAAGGGCACCCCTGGTTTTTGTGCTATAAGAAACCCGATGGATGGACCCCCCAGAATCGTCACCAGGATGGCGGCGCGCGGAGGAACCAGAAAAACGGCGCCAACATGGTCGCTGATTCGTCCGACAACAACCCGAAGGGCAACGGCGGTGCGGAGAAGAAGAAGGAGCGCACCGCGGGCCAATTCTTCCATGTGGGAGACAAGGGGGAGCAAGGAGACGCCTCTGCCAAAGTTGGAGCAGAGCTGCACCCCCTAGACTATTGGGTGTTGGACACAGGCGCTGCTTGGACGATGACGCCGCGCAAGGACCTGCTGGACGAAGTACGAGCTGCACCGATCAATGAAGTGTGCTCCGCCTCTGGACACATGTTGAAGGTGGCTGGTGCGGGACGAGCTGCGTTTAAGGGAGCGGATGGCAAGCCGGTGGTGCTGCACGACGTTCTCTTCGTCCCCGACCTGAAGGCCAACCTTATCTCCCTCCGTAAGCTTGGCAAGGCTGGGGTGAACACCAACACGGATGGGGCACGCACTTATAAGGGGAAGCTGGGCAATCGGGTGCTTTGGGATCTGCACGAGAGCAAGGACGTGTACAGATCTATGTGGCAGCTGCCGGCCCTGGCGTGGCATGGTGGGGGGCAGGCTGGAGAGGGGTCTGCATCCCAGGGGGAGTGCAATGCCGTTGGAGGGGTTGGTGTGAAAGTGTCGGCCAGATCTGGGGAGACAGATTGGGCAACGGCACACCGGCGCTTAGGGCATGTGGCAATGCCTTTGCTGAAGCAGCTGGAGAAGGATGGAGCCGTTAAGGGTCTGAAGCTGAACGGACAGCCACCCGATGACAACTGTGAAATCTGTTTGCTTTCAAAGTTCACCCGTTTCCCTTTCCATAGTGTGGCTGGCAGGAGCAAGAAGCCTTTGGAGCTGGTCCACATGGACTTGGTGGGGCCGCTGCCGGTGCAAGGGCACAAGGGGGAGCGGTATTTTCTTACAATTGTGGATGACTGGAGCAGGCTGATGTGGGCGTATCCGCTGAAGCAGAAGGACCACGCCGCCTCCACGATACGGGACGATTGGCTGCCATTCGTGGAGAAGCAGGCGGAGTGTGTAGTGAAGCGGATTAGGACAGACCGGGGTGGTGAGTTCCTTGGAGCTGAAATGACGGCCTGGCTCAAGAAGCAGGGCATCCAGAGAGAGCTGACCACGGCTTATACCCCACAGTCCAATGGTGTAGCAGAACGGGCAAACCGGACCATTCTGGAGACAGCTAGGGCGCTGCTCATAGAATCTGGGCTGAGCAATTCTATGTGGCCTCATGCTGTCCGGCACGCCACTGTCGCTAGGAACAGGGTGCTCACCAAGGTTGGGGATGACTCGTGGGTGCCTTTGGAGAGGTGGCTTGGGAGGAAGCCGCCGGTGGACATGCTGAGGGTGTTCGGTTGCATGGCAGTCGCCCACGTCCCCAAGACCTACCGCAGTAAGTTGGGGGCGAGTGCAATCTGGTGTGTGCATTTGGGGCTGGCTGCTGAGAGCAAGGGATGGCTGCTGTGGGAACCATCCAAGGGTGTGTTGTTTGACAGCAGGGATGTGAAATTCATTGAGGGCATGATGTATGGGAGCTGGGAGAAACAGCCGGAAGCAAGGGTGTCCCAGCAGATGGAGCAGATCACCATGCAGCTGGACCTGACTCCTAGTGTGTGGGAGGAGGGAGAGGAGGCAGCTGCTGGAAATGGTGATGGAGAGAAGGTACAGGAGGCATCTGCTGGTGGAGAAAATGGTGTGGAAACTGGCGGCAGCACTAGTGGAGCTGCTGGATCCGAGGGAGGAGAGAAGCAGCAGGGAAAAACTAAGAAGCCGAAGGGTGTCGTTATGAAGGGATGGGAGACACCCGTCTCCAGGCCAGGACGTACCCGTATGGCTACTAAGAAGCTGACTGCAGGAACTGATGCAGCAGAGCAGCAGCTAGGGACCGAAGAGGCATTGCTGATTCTACCTCATGGCTATGACCCGGATGAGGAGGATGAGCCTGCGTACTGTTTTCTTGCCCCTGCACCAGAGGAACCAGCTAGCATGGAGGAGGCATTAGCTGGACCAGATAGGGACAAGTGGCTGGCTTCTAGGGATGCTGAGTACCAGAGTCTGCTGGAGAATAGGACATGGGATCTGGTGGTGCTGCCTGATGGGAAGAAAGCGATACAATGCAAGTGGGTGCTGAGGATCAAGACCGATGACAAGGGGCAGGTCACCATCTACAAGAGTAGGCTGGTGGCGAAGGGGTTTATGCAGAAGGAGAAGCAGGACTTCAACGAGATCTTTGCTCCCACTGCCAAACCCCCTACCCTCCGTGTCTTGTTGGCAGATGCAGCCGTTAGTGGGAAATTCATCATTCAGATGGATATTTCAACGGCATTCCTGAATGGGATTTTAGAGGAGGATGTGTACATGACGCAGCCGCCTGGGTATGAGGATGGTACGGGCAGGGTGTGCAAGCTCAACAAGTCCATCTACGGCTTGAAGCAGGCGCCACGCTGCTGGTACCAGAAGTTGGCAGCTGTTTTAGAGGAGATGGGATTCAGGACCAGCAGCTGTGATGAGAGCCTCTTTCTCAAGGGCGAGGGGAAGAAGCTGGTGCTGTTTCTGGTCTACGTGGATGACATTCTTCTCTTCAGCAGCAGCATGAAGGAGATCCAGAAAGTGCAGCAGCAACTGATGGAAAACTTCAAGTGCAAGAACCTTGGGGAGGTAAAGTACTACCTCGGGATGCACGTGGAGAGGGATCCTGATCACAGGTGGTTGAAGCTGCACCAGGAGAAGTTCATCAAGGAGCTGGGGGAGAAGTATGGGATTGAGAATGAGCGCAAGGTTGCAACTCCCCTGCCAGCAGAATTCAAGCTTGTGAAGGCTGCAGAGGATGAAGGGGTTGAAGCCGAGGAGCAGCAGCAATTTCAGTCCTTGGTGGGCAGCCTCTTGTACGCAGCAGTTCACACGAGGCCCGATATCTCTTTCTCGGTTGGGCAGCTGGCTAGGGTGGTGCAGAATCCATCAGAGGAGCAGGTGGATGCAGCTGAGCGTGTGGTGAAGTACCTGAACTCTCACCCAAGCATTGGAGTTCAATACTCCGCATCTGCACAGGTGAAGCAGAAAGGGGTGGAGGTGCTGAAAGAGAAGGGGGAGAGGCTTGGAGAAGGCAAGCTATTTCTCACTTGCTTTACCGATGCTACATGGGCTTCTGAGAAGGAGGATTCCTCATCTGTGGGAGGATACATCTGCGTAGTTGGGGGAGGACCTGTTAGTTGGAGGTCCAAGAAGCAGACGGAGACGGCACTCTCTTCCGTAGAATCAGAGTACATGGCGATGTTCCATGGGGTGAAGGAGGTGATTTGGCTGAGGAGGCTGTTAGAGGAGATTGGCCAGGAGCAGAAAGTTGCTACGCCGCTGTTTTGTGATAGCAAGGGGGCTCTTGGGATGGCCAGAAACGCTGTGCTTCATGGGCTGAACAAGCACATGCGTATCAAGTGGCACTGGCTGCGTAAGGAGGTGAAGAGGGGGACGGTGCATCCGATCTACATCAAGACTCACCAGCAGCCAGCAGACTTTCTCACCAAGAGGCTTGCGGATGAGCCTCATTGGCGTTGTGTGCGCATGAGTGGAATGAGCATGAACTAGCATGGAATGACGGGGATGCAGCCGGCAGGCTGAGGGGGAGTGTGTTGGGTGCAAATGCACATTGCACGACATCCTGCCGTCTGTTTGTACGAGTATGCGTGTGCGAATGCATTTGCGTGTGAATGGTGTGTTCGTGTGTTTGTTTGCTTTCGCATTTTTCGCTTGATGCATTTGCAGGTACTCGCGCAATGTGCGCTTCGGCACAACATTGTACGCGCTGTGAACAGTGCAAGCAGAAAGGACGAGCTCGCAAAGGAACCCAAGATGGAAGCTTTGCAGTTCGGTTGAGTTGATTGCGCAGATTCAGTTCTATCCAACTCGAAATTGTACTGTTTTGTTTGGTTAACTATAGTGTAGCAGGGAAGGCACTATAGGGGTACAATTTAGGTGAAGGTTGGATGTTGTTTGTCTGTATCTGCATGCTACAAGGCCAGGGGAAACCAGCGGAACCAGCATTTGGCTGGTTGGGCAAAGACAAAACAGGTTCTGTTTTTAGAACCTGAACCTGGTTGTTGTTTTCCCAGGTTGGAAAAACAGAACCAGAGGTTGTTTACCAACCTACCACCTGCTATTTTGTCCAGCCAGGTTGGTTCTGTTGCTTGGAATTATTTGGGATCATCCCTGGTTGTTCCCAGGTTGATTCCCAAGGTCCTTGCTAGCTAGAACTATTTAATCCTTCTCTGTTTGTACCTGAATATAGTCAATTGATTCAAGCGAATTCCTTCCTCGCTGGAATTTCGTTTCTGCGCTATTCGACGGCGGAATGCTACCCGAGTCAACGCTAGTATGCTAGCACTCCAACGCTACGCAAACGCTGTCCGAGCCATAACTTAGTAATGGCAGAACTTTTCGCGAGGCAACTTGGCTCATTTTATAGCTCTTGGAGCGAGCTTCGATATAGCGAATTCTCAGCTTAATCCGACCGACGGTCTGCACGGCACGCTGCGCGACGTTCAAGATACTCTTGCTGTTTTGACTAAGTCCTTCTTGATCCCTCTCTCTACAAACTCGGACCCGAGGATAGGGGCTGGTCTTGTACCAGGCACCCAGGGACCCTTGGAGGTGACCCCGAGGAGAGGTTTTAAGTTTGATTAAGTCCTAATAGCTTGAGTTTATTAGGCCCTTTCACCAACAGCAAACGCAATGTCAGGCCGCGTGTGGTTGGCCGCATAGTTCAACGCCCCGACCATTGAGTGGAACAGCTTCCTCTCACTCTCTCCCACCACCTCCTCATCAGCACAGGGCTCCACAGTGAACCCCGAAGGTAGTGGGGTGGCTGGCTTCCCTCCATCTTGCAGCCCATACTTCTCGGCCAGCCCCTCACAGTACTTCCTCTGGTGCAACCTCAACACTCCCTTGTCAAGGTCCCTCTCCACATGCATCCCAAGGTAGTACTTCACATCTCCCATCTTGGAACACTTGAACTGCATCTCCAGCATCTCCTCCACACGTTCAATCATTGCAGACGACTCTGAGAAGAGCAGGATGTCGTCCACGTACACCAGGAGCATGAGGAACTGCTCCTTCTCTTGCAGCAGGAACAGGCTGTGGTCGCACTCACTCTTCTTGAATCCCCCAGCCAGCAGTGTCTCCTCCAGCTTGTGATACCATACGTGAGAAGCCTGCTTCAGGCCATAGATGGCCTTCTTCAGCCTGCACACCCTGCCGCTCCCATCGTCCAACCCCTCAGGCTGCAGCATGTACAGCTCCTCCAAAATGATCCCATTGAGGAAGGCAGTGATGATGTCCATCTGCTTGATCTTCCATCCACGGTTTGCAGCCATTGCCAGCATCGTCCTCAGTGTAGTCCCTTTCCCCACAGGAGCAAAGATGTCGTCAAAATCCTTGCCCTTTGTCTGCTGGAACCCCTTAGCCACAAGCCTTGACTTGTAGCGGGTCAGCTCCCCATCAGGCCCGTACTTGTGCCTGAAAATCAGCTTCGAAGAGATTGCCTTCTTCCCAGGAGGCAGCTCACACAGCTCCCACGTGTCGTTCTCCAGCAGAGAGTCATACTCCTCCTTCACACTCTGCTTCCACTTCTCAGCATCGGGCCCACTCAAGGCCTCGGTAAGTGTCTTGGGCTCAGGGACGGCTGCCCAGTAGCAGTGCGCTATCTCCTCCTCATCACACTGCTCAGCCACACTCCCAGCCCGCACTACCTTTGGCTTCCCAAAGCTCGGATAGGTCAGCCGGTTAGGAGGGCGCACATCCCTCCTAGGACGGTCAGCCGCACGTTGCTGCTGCTGCTGCTGCGGCTGCTGCTGCGGCTGCAGCTCCTCCACCTCAGGTTCTTCTCCTGTTGGGTGCAAATGCACATTGCACGACATCCTGCCGTCTGTTTGTACGAGTATGCGTGTGCGAATGCATTTGAGTGTGAATGGTGTGTTCGTGTGTTTGTTTGCTTTCGCAATTTTCGCTTGATGCATTTGCAGGTACTCGCGCAATGTGCGCTTCGGCACAACATTGTACGCGCTATGAACAGTGCAAGCAGAAAGGACGAGCTCGCAAAGGAACCCAAGATGGAAGCTTTGCAGTTCGGTTGAGTTGATTGCACAGATTCAGTTCTATCCAACTCGGAATTGTACTTTTTTGTTTGGTTAACTATAGTGTAGCAGGGAAGGCACTATAGGGGTACAATTTAGGTGAAGGTTGGATGTTGTTTGTCTGTATCTGCATGCTACAAGGCCAGGGGAAACCAGCGGAACCAGCATTTGGCTGGTTGGGCAAAGACAAAACAGGTTCTGTTTTTAGAACCTGAACCTGGTTGTTGTTTTCCCAGGTTGGAAAAACAGAACCAGAGGTTGTTTACCAACCTACCACCTGCTATTTTGTCCAGCCAGGTTGGTTCTGTTGCTTGGAATTATTTGGGATCATCCCTGGTTGTTCCCAGGTTGATTCCCAAGGTCCTTGCTAGCTAGAACTATTTAATCCTTCTCTGTTTGTACCTGAATATAGTCAAATTGATTCAAGCGAATTCCTTCCTCGCTGGAATTTCGTTTCTGCGCTATTCGACGGCGGAATGCTACCCGAGTCAACGCTAGTACGCTAGGCAAACGCTGTCCGAGCCATAACTTAGTAATGGCAGAACTTTTCGCGAGGCAACTTGGCTCATTTTAAAGCTCTTGGAGCGAGCTTCGATATAGCGAATTCTCAGCTTAATCCGATCGACGGTCTGCACGGCACGCTGCGCGACGTTCAAGGTACTCTTGCTGTTTTGACTAAGTCCTTCTTGATCCCTCTCTCTACAAACTCGGACCCGAGGATAGGGGCTGGTCTTGTACCAGGCACCCAGGGACCCTTGGAGGTGACCCCGAGGAGAGGTTTTAAGTTTGATTAAGTCCTAATAGCTTGAGTTTATTAGGCCCTTACACCAACAAGCTGGTATCAGAGCTGCGTTATAGTGATCCTCGTTATAGGTAGCTATGGCGGGCAACACCTCGGCGGGAGCTGGTGAATCTTCAGCCCAAGATCGTAGCGGCAGCCAAGATTCTGGTCTTTCAGCGCCAAGGGGAGCGCGAACAAACCAGGGCTCGCTTGTCAAGGAGGTGCTGAAGAATTTCACCGTCGAGAAGTTCAATGGTGAGGGCTATGATGATTGGGCCTGGAAAATGCAATTATATTTCCGTCAGATCGGTTTGCTGAAACTAATGATTGGGGAGGAGCCTAGACCGAGTGACCCCACGCTGCAGGAAGATTGGGACGAGCGCTCCTCGGCTGGCTACTATTTGATGTCGCAGAGTTTGGAGCTGAACCAGCGTCACCACGTCATGCACCTGCTGCCGGAGGTTGAATGCGGTCCGAAGGCGTGGACCGTGTTGAAGGAGCTGCACGCCCCGACCTCCGTTGTCGCAACGTTGATGCTGGAGAGGGAGCTGTCCGCGTTGCGCCTGAGCGAGGGAGAGCCGGTGCAACCAGTCCTGGACAAGATGCGCGACCTCTACGCGAAGTTGGCGACCGCGGGAATCACCTACCCGGAGCAGACCAAGTGCTTGAAGATGCTCTCGCTGCTGCCGGAATCGTGGCTTCAATTTACGAGCGGATTGAGTCTGCCGCAGAACCAGAGCTTGTGGACGCTCGAGTGGGTGCGGACGAAGATTCTGGAGGAGGACTTCCGTCGCCGCCAACTGAGGGGTGGAGACGACGGCAGCAGCGGCTACGGGATGCAAGGGAGCCGACGTGGCAGAGGACGTGGCTTCGGTGGTGCTGGACGTGGTGCAAAGAAAGACGACGACTCCAACGACCAACAAGGAGGTACCGGTTGGGGTCGCGGTGCGAAATCTGGACGTGGGGGCAAGTCGGGTGCTGGTGGCAAAATGAAAGGGAGTTGCTGGTATTGTGAGAAGGAAGGGCACCCCTGGTTTTTGTGCTATAAGAAACCCGATGGATGGACCCCCCAGAATCGTCACCAGGATGGCGGCGCGCGGAGGAACCAGAAAAACGGCGCGAACATGGTCGCTGATTCGTCCGACAACAACCCGAAGGGCAACGGCGGTGCGGAGAAGAAGAAGGAGCGCACCGCGGGCCAATTCTTCCATGTGGGAGACAAGGGGGAGCAAGGAGACGCCTCTGCCAAAGTTGGAGCAGAGCTGCACCCCCTAGACTATTGGGTGTTGGACACAGGCGCTGCTTGGACGATGACGCCGCGCAAGGACCTGCTGGACGAAGTACGAGCTGCACCGATCAATGAAGTGTGCTCCGCCTCTGGACACATGTTGAAGGTGGCTGGTGCGGGACGAGCTGCGTTTAAGGGAGCGGATGGCAAGCCGGTGGTGCTGCACGACGTTCTCTTCGTCCCCGACCTGAAGGCCAACCTTATCTCCCTCCGTAAGCTTGGCAAGGCTGGGGTGAACACCAACACGGATGGGGCACGCACTTATAAGGGGCAGCTGGGCAATCGGGTGCTTTGGGATCTGCACGAGAGCAAGGACGTGTACAGATCTATGTGGCAGCTGCCGGCCCTGGCGTGGCATGGTGGGGGGCAGGCTGGAGAGGGGTCTGCATCCCAGGGGGAGTGCAATGCCGTTGGAGGGGTTGGTGTGAAAGTGTCGGCCAGATCTGGGGAGACAGATTGGGCAACGGCACACCGGCGCTTAGGGCATGTGGCAATGCCTTTGCTGAAGCAGCTGGAGAAGGATGGAGCCGTTAAGGGTCTGAAGCTGAACGGACAGCCACCCGATGACAACTGTGAAATCTGTTTGCTTTCAAAGTTCACCCGTTTCCCTTTCCATAGTGTGGCTGGCAGGAGCAAGAAGCCTTTGGAGCTGGTCCACATGGACTTGGTGGGGCCGCTGCCGGTGCAAGGGCACAAGGGGGAGCGGTATTTTCTTACAATTGTGGATGACTGGAGCAGGCTGATGTGGGCGTATCCGCTGAAGCAGAAGGACCACGCCGCCTCCACGATACGGGACGATTGGCTGCCATTCGTGGAGAAGCAGGCGGAGTGTGTAGTGAAGCGGATTAGGACAGACCGGGGTGGTGAGTTCCTTGGAGCTGAAATGACGGCCTGGCTCAAGAAGCAGGGCATCCAGAGAGAGCTGACCACGGCTTATACCCCACAGTCCAATGGTGTAGCAGAACGGGCAAACCGGACCATTCTGGAGACAGCTAGGGCGCTGCTCATAGAATCTGGGCTGAGCAATTCTATGTGGCCTCATGCTGTCCGGCACGCCACTGTCGCTAGGAACAGGGTGCTCACCAAGGTTGGGGATGACTCGTGGGTGCCGTTGGAGAGGTGGCTTGGGAGGAAGCCGCCGGTGGACATGCTGAGGGTGTTCGGTTGCATGGCAGTCGCCCACGTCCCCAAGACCTACCGCAGTAAGTTGGGGGCGAGTGCAATCTGGTGTGTGCATTTGGGGCTGGCTGCTGAGAGCAAGGGATGGCTGCTGTGGGAACCATCCAAGGGTGTGTTGTTTGACAGCAGGGATGTGAAATTCATTGAGGGCATGATGTATGGGAGCTGGGAGAAACAGCCGGAGGCAAGGGTGTCCCAGCAGATGGAGCAGATCACCATGCAGCTGGACCTGTTTCCTAGTGTGTGGGAGGAGGGAGAGGAGGCAGCTGCTGGAAATGGTGATGGAGAGAAGGTACAGGAGGCATCTGCTGGTGGAGAAAATGGTGTGGAAACTGGCGGCAGCACTAGTGGAGCTGCTGGATCCGAGGGAGGAGAGAAGCAGCAGGGAAAAACTAAGAAGCCGAAGGGTGTCGTTATGAAGGGATGGGAGACACCCGTCTCCAGGCCAGGACGTACCCGTATGGCTACTAAGAAGCTGACTGCAGGAACTGATGCAGCAGAGCAGCAGCTAGGGACCGAAGAGGCATTGCTGATTCTACCTCATGGCTATGACCCGGATGAGGAGGATGAGCCTGCGTACTGTTTTCTTGCCCCTGCACCAGAGGAACCAGCTAGCATGGAGGAGGCATTAGCTGGACCAGATAGGGACAAGTGGCTGGCTTCTAGGGATGCTGAGTACCAGAGTCTGCTGGAGAATAGGACATGGGATCTGGTGGTGCTGCCTGATGGGAAGAAAGCGATACAATGCAAGTGGGTGCTGAGGATCAAGACCGATGACAAGGGGCAGGTCACCATCTACAAGAGTAGGCTGGTGGCGAAGGGGTTTATGCAGAAGGAGAAGCAGGACTTCAACGAGATCTTTGCTCCCACTGCCAAACCCCCTACCCTCCGTGTCTTGTTGGCAGATGCAGCTGTTAGTGGGAAATTCATCATTCAGATGGATATTTCAACGGCATTCCTGAATGGGATTTTAGAGGAGGATGTGTACATGACGCAGCCGCCTGGGTATGAGGATGGTACGGGCAGGGTGTGCAAGCTCAACAAGTCCATCTACGGCTTGAAGCAGGCGCCACGCTGCTGGTACCAGAAGTTGGCAGCTGTTTTAGAGGAGATGGGATTCAGGACCAGCAGCTGTGATGAGAGCCTCTTTCTCAAGGGCGAGGGGGAGAAGCTGGTGCTGTTTCTGGTCTATGTAGACGACATTCTTCTCTTCAGCAGCAGCATGAAGGAGATCCAGAAAGTGCAGCAGCAACTGATGGAAAACTTCAAGTGCAAGAACCTTGGGGAGGTAAAGTACTACCTCGGGATGCATGTGGAGAGGGATCCAGATCACAGGTGGTTGAAGCTGCACCAGGAGAAGTTCATCAAGGAGCTGGGGGAGAAGTATGGGATTGAGAATGAGCGCAAGGTTGCAACTCCCCTGCCAGCAGAATTCAAGCTTGTGAAGGCTGCAGAGGATGAAGGGGTTGAAGCTGAAGAGCAGCAGCAATTTCAGTCCTTGGTGGGCAGCCTCTTGTACGCAGCAGTTCACACGAGGCCCGACATCTCTTTCTCGGTTGGGCAGCTGGCTAGGGTGGTGCAGAATCCATCAGAGGAGCAGGTGGATGCAGCTGAGCGTGTGGTGAAGTACCTGAACTCTCACCCAAGCATTGGAGTTCAATACTCCGCATCTGCACAGGTGAAGCAGAAAGGGGTGGAGGTGCTGAAAGAGAAGGGGGAGAGGCTTGGAGAAGGCAAGCTATTTCTCACTTGCTTTACCGATGCTACATGGGCTTCTGAGAAGGAGGATTCCTCATCTGTGGGAGGATACATCTGCGTAGTTGGGGGAGGACCTGTTAGTTGGAGGTCCAAGAAGCAGACGGAGACGGCACTCTCTTCCGTAGAATCAGAGTACATGGCGATGTTCCATGGGGTGAAGGAGGTGATTTGGCTGAGGAGGCTGTTAGAGGAGATTGGCCAGGAGCAGAAAGTTGCTACGCCGCTGTTTTGTGATAGCAAGGGGGCTCTTGGGATGGCCAGGAACGCTGTGCTTCATGGCCTGAACAAGCACATGCGTATCAAGTGGCACTGGCTGCGTAAGGAGGTGAAGAGGGGGACGGTGAATCCAATCTACATCAAGACTCACCAGCAGCCAGCAGACTTTCTCACCAAGAGGCTTGCGGATGAGCCTCATTGGCGTTGTGTGCGCATGAGTGGAATGAGCATGAACTAGCATGGAATGACGGGGATGCAGCCGGCAGGTTGAGGGGGAGTGTGTTGGGTGCAAATGCACATTGCACGACATCCTGCCGTCTGTTTGTACGAGTATGCGTGTGCGAATGCATTTGCGTGTGAATGGTGTGTTCGTGTGTTTGTTTGCTTTCGCAATTTTCGCTTGATGCATTTGCAGGTACTCGCGCAATGTGCGCTTCGGCACAACATTGTACGCGCTATGAACAGTGCAAGCAGAAAGGACGAGCTCGCAAAGGAACCCAAGATGGAAGCTTTGCAGTTCGGTTGAGTTGATTGCACAGATTCAGTTCTATCCAACTCGGAATTGTACTTTTTTGTTTGGTTAACTATAGTGTAGCAGGGAAGGCACTATAGGGGTACAATTTAGGTGAAGGTTGGATGTTGTTTGTCTGTATCTGCATGCTACAAGGCCAGGGGAAACCAGCAGAACCAGCATTTGGCTGGTTGGGCAAAGACAAAACAGGTTCTGTTTTTAGAACCTGAACCTGGTTGTTGTTTTCCCAGGTTGGAAAAACAGAACCAGAGGTTGTTTACCAACCTACCACCTGCTATTTTGTCCAGCCAGGTTGGTTCTGTTGCTTGGAATTATTTGGGATCATCCCTGGTTGTTCCCAGGTTGATTCCCAAGGTCCTTGCTAGCTAGAACTATTTAATCCTTCTCTGTTTGTACCTGAATATAGTCAAATTGATTCAAGCGAATTCCTTCCTCGCTGGAATTTCGTTTCTGCGCTATTCGACGGCGGAATGCTACCCGAGTCAACGCTAGTATGCTAGCACTCCAACGCTAGGCAAACGCTTTCCGAGCCATAACTTAGTAATGGCAGAACTTTTCGCGAGGCAACTTGGCTCATTTTAAAGCTCTTGGAGCGAGCTTCGATATAGCGAATTCTCAGCTTAATCCGATCGACGGTCTGCACGGCACGCTGCGCGACGTTCAAGGTACTCTTGCTGTTTTGACTAAGTCCTTCTTGATCCCTCTCTCTACAAACTCGGACCCGAGGATAGGGGCTGGTCTTGTACCAGGCACCCAGGGACCCTTGGAGGTGACCCCGAGGAGAGGTTTTAAGTTTGATTAAGTCCTAATAGCTTGAGTTTATTAGGCCCTTACACCAACATCTCCATCCTCAGTCACCCCAGAGATCTCCTCCCCCGACACGGAGACCTCCACCTGCCTTGAAGGCCGCTGCACCTCATCGGCCTCAATGATCAGCGGTGTCGTAGGAAGCTTCTGCTGCTGCTGCTTCCACTCCTTGTAGTACAGGGACTCAAGGAACTTCACATTGTTAAACTGTATTATGCTTGTAGGCTGTAGTGGGGTAGCCAATATGGGGTACAACCCCAACTAGGGTTTCATATTTGTACCCAAACTTCTGCTAGTTCAATCATTCTTGCCTAGCTATTCTGAAATGGTATTCAGAGCAGGAGGTCCCTAGGACCTACCGACCGTTTTTTTTTTTAAGGGCCCACCACCGCTCGCATGCGGTTACCACGCTACCCCGTGCCCTAGCCTCGTAGCGCCCTCGTGCGCCCTCGTTAGCGCCCTCGCGCGCCCCTCGTTAGCGCCCTCGCGCGCACCCTCGTTAGCGCCCTCGCGCGCCCCTCGTTAGCGCCCTCGCGCGCCCCTTGCTAGCGCCCTCGCGCGCCCCTCACTAGCGCCCTCGCGCGCCCCTCGCAGTGTCGCCCGCCCGCCGAGCCGCCCGCTCGCAGCCCGCTCGTCCTGCTGCCCGCTTCGCAGCCCGCCCGCCCGCTCGCTGCCCGCTTCGCGGCCCGCCCGCCTCGCAGCCCGCTCGCTCGCTGCCCGCTCCGCGGCCCGCCCGCTTCGCAGCCCGCTCGCCCGCTCGCTGCCCGCTTCGCGGCCCGCCCGCCCGCTCGCTGCCCGCTTCGCGGCCCGCCCGCTTCGCAGCCCGCTCGCTCGCTGCCCGCTTCGCGGCCCGCCCGCTTCGCAGCCCGCCCGCCCGCTCGCTGCCCGCTTCGCGGCCCGCCCGCCTCGCAGCCCGCTCGCCCCGCTGCCCGCTTCGCGGCCCGCCCACTTCGCAGCCCGCCCGCCCGCTCGCTGCCCGCTTCGCGGCCCGCCCGCTTCGCAGCCCGCTCGCCCCGCTGCCCGCTTCGCAGCCCGCCCGCCCGCTCGCTGCCCGCTTCGCGGCCCGCCCGCTTCGCTGCCCGCTTCGCCGCCCGCCCGCCCGCTACCTGCTTCGCAGCGCCGCCCGCTGCCTCACTGCCCGCTTGCTGCGTCCCCTCTGCTGCTGCCGCTGCTCTGCTGTGCCCTCACGCCTGAGCTATGGCCTCTATTCGCGTTCTTTCCTTCGATGCTGAGGGCCGTCCCGTGCAGTTCACTTCCTGGCTCGACGACCTGCAGTTGTATCTTATGAGCAATAGCACGGACCACATCTCCCTCTATGACTACGCGTCTGGTGCTGCCGCTGCTCCTGCTGCCACAGCCGAGCTTAGTGTTCGTTCCCACTGGCAGACTCGTGACGCAGCTGCTCGCCTAGCCATTCGTAGTCACCTGCCGCTAGCTGAGCTCGAGCATTTTGGCGACTGCAAATCCGCTAAGGCCCTGTACGATGCTGTCGTTGCTCGCTACTCCTCACCTGCCACAGCCGAGCTTAGCCGCCTCATGCTGCCGTACCTGTTCCCCGATCTGTCCACCTTTACTACAGTCGCCGATCTTATCACCCACCTTCGCACTAGTGATGCTCGCCTGCGTGCCGCCCTTCCCACCGAGTTCTGCGCTAAGAACCCCCCTCCACTGTACTGGACACTCCACTTCATAGTCACCCGTCTCCCTGACACCCTCCGCTCAGTTCGAGACCACTTCCTTGCTCGCTGTCCCACTGAGCTCACAGTCGCCCTCCTAGAGGAGCAGCTGCTCGCGGCCGAAAAGAGCATTGTAGCTGTTGGTGCTGCTCGTGGCGCTCCTCGCACCCCCATCTTTGAGGGGTGTTCTCCCTCTCCCCTCGCTCCCTCCTACGCTGCTGCTGCTGCTGTTGACTTCCTTGGTGCTGAGTCTGTTGGCGCTGCTTCTGCTCCTGGTGGGAGGCGCCGCACCGGCAAGGGCAAGGGGGGCAAGGGTGGTGGTGGTGGCGCTGGGGGGGGAGGAGGTGGGGGAGGTGGGGGGGGAGGCGGTGCTGGAGGGAGCGGTGGCGGGAGCGCTGGTGGGAGTGGGGTCGGTGGTGGAGGCGGGGGCGGCGGCGGAAGCAGTGGCAGTAGTGGCGGCGGCGGCGGTGGCGGCGGTGGCGGTGGTGGCGGTGGTGGCGGTGGCGGTCGGAGCGGTGGTAGTGGTGGCGGCGGAGGTCGGAGTGGAGGCACTGGCTCGGGCCAGAGCTCCCAGCAGCAGCAGCGTCCCCAGACGACCCAGCAGCTTCGTGAGTGGCTTGCTCAGCGTGGGACGTCGGGGGGCAGTGGCCGCTGTTCTTATGTCATTCGCACAGGTGACCGCAAGGGACAGACGTGTGGGAGGTTCCACACCCCGTACCGCTGCTTCTCCCGCCTTGACGACGCTTGGCGTGAGGAGATGGGCGCGGATGTTGAGCGCCCCCGCTGGGCTGAGCTCATGAGGGCTGGTGTTGATGTCTTTGCTCTTGACTATGATGCTATTATTGCTGCCATGTATGCATTGACTGTTAGTGCCGAGGGAGACTGTTACTTGTGTGTGCCGCCTGACCCAGGTATAGAGCCTGCTGCCCTGGGTACTAGTGAGTCTGCTCTCTCTGGTATGGTGCCCCCTGTACTTGCTCCCCCCAGTGCTGTCCTGGCTGGTTTCGAGTCTGCTCTCTCAGGTACAGCACCCACAGAGACTGCTCTCTCAGGTACCGCACCGGCTGAGGCCTGTCACACCTTCACCCTTGACTCAGGTGCTTCCCGTTGCTTCTTTCGTGACAGTACTGAGCTCACACCGCTTCCTGCACCGGTCCCAGTCTCCTTGGCTGACCCCTCTGGGGGCCCAGTCCTTGCCCAGTCCACCACTGTCCTCCCTTGTCCGGCGGTTCCGTCTGGCTCGTTGTCGGGTTTCCACCTCCCCTCGTTCTCGACGAACCTGGTGAGCAACGCTGTCCTCCAGGATCAGTGGGTTGACACCTTTACCCCTGGCGGACAGCGTGTGGCGATCTGCACGTGCTCCAGGACTGGCCGTCACCTGGCTACGTTTACCCGTCGGCCGGGGTCGAGTCTCTACACACTGACCACTGCGTCTCCTCAGGTCGCTGCTGTCGGTCAGGTGTCTGCGTCAGGTCTGGTAGCCCACGCCTGTGAGTGTCGTTCCCTGTCGCACCAGACTCTTCTCTGGCACCACCGCCTGGGTCACCCCTCCTTGCCACGCCTTCGTGGCATGCACCGTCGCCACCTTGTGTCTGGTCTTCCCAGGTCCCTCCCTCCCCTCCCTGCCTCGCCTGCGCCGCCTTGCCTTCCTTGCGTCGAGGGGCGGCAGCGCGCCGCTCCTCACTCCTCCTCGTTCCCCCCGACAGAGGCTCCTCTGCAGACCCTCCACCTGGACGTGTGGGGCCCAGCCCGCGTTCGTGGTCAGGGCGGTGAGCGGTACTTTTTGCTGGTTGTCGACGACTACTCGCGTTACACCACGGTCTTCCCCTTGCGCACCAAGGGTGAGGTCCCTGCTGTTCTGATCCCTTGGATCCGCACGGTTCGTCTCCAGCTCCGCCGCCGTTTCCGGACGGATCTTCCTGTCCTGCGTCTGCACTCTGACAGAGGTGGTGAGTTTTCCTCCGATCTCTTGAGGACCTTCTGTCAGGCGGAGGGCATCGAGCAGACCTTCACGCTTCCGGACTCCCCACAGCAGAATGGGGTTGCTGAGCGCCGCATTGGTCTGGTCATGGAGGTCGCTCGTACCTCCTTGGTCCACGCGGCGGCTCCCCATTTTCTGTGGCCGTTTGCTGTCCGGTACGCCGCGCATCAGCTCAACTTCTGGCCCCGTGTCTCCTTGCCGGAGACCTCGCCCACACTGCGTTGGACGGGGGAGGTTGGCGATGCGTCGCGCTTCCGGGTGTGGGGTGCTCGTGCCCTTGTCCGCGATACGTCCGCGGACAAGCTCTCCTCCCGCACGCTTCCCTGTGTCTTCCTTGGCTTTGTCCCTGACGCGCCTGGCTGGCAGTTTTACCACCCCACCTCGCGCCGGGTCTTCGCCTCTCAGGATGTCACCTTTGACGAGTCGGTCCCTTTTTACCGTCTCTTCCCCTACCGTACTGCCCCCCTCCCTCCCCCGCCGCTTTTCCTTGCTCCTGGTCCCCCTCCGGTAGACCCCCTTCCCCCTCAGGGTCCTGCTCCTTCAGGTGTCTCTCAGGTAGACCCTCCTCCCGTCGCTGAGCCTGTCGAGTTCACAGGTGACTCAGGTGCTGCTGCGGGTGGTGCTGCTGGGAGTGCTGAGCCTGGGGGTGCTGAGCCTGGGGGTGCTGGGCCTGGGGGTGCTGGGGCTGCAGGTGCTGGGACTGAGGGTGCTGGAGCTGAGGGTACGGTGCCTGAGAGTACGGAGCCTGGGGGTGCTGAGCCTGGGGGTGCTGAGCCTGCGGGTGCGGGGCCTGGGAGTGCTGGGACTACGGGTGCTGGAGCTGAGGGTACTGTGCCTGAGAGTTTGCCGCCTGGGGGTACTGAGCCTGGGGGTGCTGCGACTGGGGGTGCTGAGCCTGCGGGTACTGAGCCTGCGGGTACTGAGCCTGGGGGTGCTGAGCCTGCGGGTACTGAGCCTGCGGGTACTGAGCCTGGGGGTGCTGCTACTGAGCCTACGGAGCCTCGGGTTACTGCGTCTGGGGGTGCTCCGGTTCGGGGTGCTGAGCAGTCTCTCACACCGCAGCAGCTTCGTGACTGGTACGTCCGACGCTTTCGCCGTCCTAGTGGCTCGGCTGGAGTTGGGGGTGCTGGGGCTGCTCGTCCTGGGGGTGCTCGTACTGGGGGTACTGGAGCTGCCGGGACTGGTTGTTCTGGGAGCACTGCGACTGGAGCTGCTGGAGCTGAGGACTTTGACTCTCTTGCGGCTGCTGTACCTCATCTCGTGGCCTGGTTGCTTGCCCCTGAGGGAGACCCGGATGCACTAGACATCCCCACTCCGCGCACTTACGCAGAGGCGATCTCGGGTCCCTACTCCTCTCAGTGGCAGACAGCCATGGACGCAGAGATGGCATCCTGGAAGTCCACAGGCACCTACGTAGACGAGGTTCCCCCTCCTGGGGCGAACATCGTCGATGGCATGTGGATTTTCAGGGTGAAGCGGCCGCCAGGTTCTCCGCCTGTCTTCAAGGCTCGTTACGTTGCTAGAGGCTTCAGTCAGCGTCAGGGGGTCGACTTCTTCCAGACCTTCTCCCCCACCCCGAAGATGACCACTCTTCGGGTTCTGCTGCACGTTGCTGCTCAGCGTGACTACGAGCTTCACTCTCTTGACTTCAGCACAGCTTTCTTGCACGGCAGCCTGCACGAGGAGATCTGGCTGCGCCGCCCACCTGGCTTTACTGGGTCGTTTCCCCCTGGTACCCAGTGGAGTCTCCGCCGGCCAGTCTACGGTCTCCGCCAGGCGCCACGTGAGTGGCACGACACACTGAGGACTACACTTGCGGCTCTTGGGTTCGCGCCGTCTACTGCTGACCCGTCGCTGTTTCTGCGCACAGACACGTCACTGCCGCCGTTCTACATTCTCGTGTACGTCGACGACTTGGTCTTTGCTACTGCTGACACTGAGGCACTCGCTCGTGTGAAGTCGGAGCTGCAGAAGAGACACACCTGCACTGACCTGGGTGAACTGCGTAGCTACCTTGGCTTGCAGATCACCCGGGACAGAGCTCGCCGCACCATCACCCTGACTCAGTCACACATGGTGCAGCAGGTCCTTCAGCGCTTCGGCTTCCAGTTCTCCTCACCACAGGCCACACCTCTGGCTACCAGCCACTCGCTCTCAGCTCCACCTTCGGACGAGTCCGTAGAGCCGAGTGGCCCGTACCCAGAGCTTGTAGGCTGCCTCATGTACCTGATGACTTGCACGCGACCTGACCTCGCGTACCCTCTTAGCATCCTTGCTCGTTACGTTGCGCCTGGGAGACACAGGCGAGAGCACTGGGAGGCTGCTAAGAGGGTGCTGCGTTACCTGTGCAGTACATCAGGCATGGGGCTGGTGCTTGGAGGACGTGACAGAGTTGTCCTCACTGGTCACTCGGACGCTTCTTGGGTGGACGACCTGGCTACGCAGCGGTCGTCACAGGGTTACACCTTCAGCCTTGGCTCTGGTTCTGTCTCGTGGCGGTCCACCCGCTCTTCCTCTGTTCTCGGCTCTAGTTGTGAGGCTGAGATCTACGCCACAGCCATGGCTGCACAGGAGTTACGCTGGCTCACCTACCTGCTGACTGACTTGGGAGAGCGGCCTAGTTCTCCTCCAGTTCTGTACGGTGACAACAAGGCGGCTCTTGCCTTGTGTCAGGAGCACAGACTGGAGCACAGGACGAAGCACATTGCTCTTCGCTACTTTCTTGCTCGAGAGCTTCAGCAGCGCGGTCAGCTTCGGCTTGTGTACGTGGACTCGAAGGCCAACACTGCTGATATCTTCACCAAGGCGCTCCCGCCTAGTGATCATCAGCGGCACTGTACTTCTTTAGGCCTTGTGTCCACGTTTCCTCACTTGCTCACTGCTTGACATTCTTTGTACTGTACTTTATATATATCTTGTTGCTTGCTTGCTAGGTTTTGATCACTGTGTTGCTTGTCTTGTACTATATCTAGCACTGCATGTGAACTGGCCTTGTGGCCTTTACTTGTGCTCGGAGTGTGGTGACGTTGTGATCCACCCTGGGCGTTGCTTTGCTTTGCTGGACTGGTCTTGTGACCCTTTGTTCTCCCCCACTTTGCCTATGGGGGTGTGTTAAACTGTATTATGCTTGTAGGCTGTAGTGGGGTAGCCAATATGGGGTACAACCCCAACTAGGGTTTCATATTTGTACCCAAACTTCTGCTAGTTCAATCATTCTTGCCTAGCTATTCTGAAACACATCCCTTGAGACAGTCAGCTGCTGGCTGGTCAAGTCCCAAATCAACCAGCCCTTGTGATCCTTTGCAAGTCCCAAATGCACACCCCATCTTCCAGAAGCTTCCAGTTTTCCCCTCTTCTCCTTCGGCACATGAAACACCACCATGCACCCGTAGGCTCTCAGCATGTTGACTGCAGGTGCACTCCCATACCACTTGGTGTAGGGGATCCACTGCTTGTCCCCCACAGTCGCGAGCACCCTGTTCTTCACCATGACAACCTGCCGCAGTGCAGTCACCCAAAACGGATCCGGCAACCCTGCACGCCCAAGGAGAGTGCGAGCACCTTCCTGCAGGGTCCGGTTGAACCGCTCAGCCACGCCATTCTGCTGAGGGTTGTAGGGCACTGTAAGCTGATGCTGGATCCCTTTCTTCTTCAGCACCGCCTCAAAAACAGCGCCAATGAACTCTCCCCCGTTGTCAGTGCGGATCACCTTCACTTTGTGTCCGCTCTCCCTTTGAGCTCTCGGCATCCACTCCTTGAGAACAGCCGCTGCCACATCCCCCTTAGTCTTGAGAGGGTAGACCCACACCGCACGCGTGTGGTCGTCCACGATGCTCAAGAAATAGCGGCTGCCTGAGAGCGAAGTGGCCCTCGTGGGGCCCACCACATCCATCTGTACAAGCGCAAGTGGAGCCTTACCTGGTCCCGTGCTGCTGTTGAACGGGAACTTGGTGAATTTTGTCTCAAGGCACGTAGGGCAGCTCCCAATCTCCTTCGCTGCCCCCTTCACCTCCAGCCCCTTCAAACTCCCATCCTTCACTAGCTTCTGCAGCATCGGTATGTTGATGTGGCACAGCCTCTCGTGCCACGTCTCCCAATCGGCCTCACCACTCCCAGATGAAGCCTTTGCCCATGCAGCTGTCGCATCCACACCAGCAAGCACCTCACCATGAGGCTGCTGTGGCTGCTGCACCTTCTTGACTGCATCCAGGGCCCCAGCTGTTGGTGCAGATTTCTCTCCTCCCGCAGTTGCTTTAGCCGCTGCCGCTGCCTTTGCCGTTGCTGGTGGTTTCCCATTCCAAGGGATGATGGGCAGCTGCCACAAGTCCTTGATGCAGCTGCTCTTCTCCTCCAAATCCCACAGCAGCAACTTCCCAAGCTTCGCACGGCAGCTCGTTGGGCCGAACGTAACTTTGGCCTTGCTTTTCTGCAGTCGGCGCACAGAGAGGAGGTTAGCGGACAAACCTTCAACCAGTAGGACATTCCCAAGTCCCACAAGTCCCCCATTGGCTCCCATCACCTTGGCATTCCCCACACCAATCACAGGGAGCAAAGCACCTGAAGCGGCAGCCACAAACTTGATCTTCCCGGGGGGTTTCACCTCATCAAGCAAATCTGCCCGCGGAGTCATGTGACTCGTGCAACCTGAATCTATCACCCAGTGAGTGAGGGGGTGCATCACAACCTTCCCAACTGAACCCACATCATCCTCACTCCCTTTCACTTCCTCAACCATGAGGAACAGCCCAGGGTCGGCTTTACCTTGTGCACCATCACCTTGTGCACCTGAACCTTGCACAGCGCCACCTCGTGCGCGTTCACCACTTGGCGGCTTCATGCCTGGAGGCGCCCATCCCTCAGGCCGGCTGAAACACTTGAACCACGGGTGTCCAGCCTTCTTGCAGTACCAGCACGCACCCTCCATTCGGGTGCTCCCCCTGCCACCAGAGCTCCCATGCCCTTCGTTGTAGTCACCTCGGCCTCTTCCTCTGCCAAAGCCTCTCCCACGGCCTCGGCCTCTCCCTCCCCCTCTTCCTCTGCTGCCACCTGCAGCTCCATACCCCTCAGCAGTTTTGTTGGCAGCACCACCTCCCGTGTGGCACCTGCGGAAGTCCTCCTGCAGGATCTGCTGCCGTAGCCACTCAGGCGTCCACTTGTCCTGCTGAACGTTGAGGGTGGGGATGAGGTTGTCCCACGAGTTGTCGAGCACCGAGATGATCTTGGTGCACTGCTGCATCTCCGACACCTTGCTGCCCGCCGCTGCCATCCTCGCATAGGTGTCCTTGATCTTGTCAAGCACCGGCTTCACATCGTCTCCCGGCTTCATGGAGAGGGCAGCCAGCTCCTTCTCCAATACGATCACCATCGGCAGCGTGTTGGGTTGTACCACGTCGCGTATCAGCCTCCACGCCTTCGGCCCCGAGTCGTCCAGCTCCACCAAATCCTTGATATGCTGGAACATGTCGTTGTTGACCGATTGAAGGATGAGGTCGTACAGCACCGCGCTCTTCTCAATCCACCGATCGCGGGCATCACCTTCCTCCGGCATCTTCTCTTCTCCCATCGCAAGTTTCAGCAGCTTGTAGCGCTTGAAAGCGCTCCGCATCCGCCCGCTCCATTCCTCGTAGTTGGAGCCGTCCAAAGCCTCGATCTTGGACGGTGGCGGTTCACTCTTCTTATCAGCTGCTTCTCGACTCATCTCCTCTGCTCCCAATCAGAGGTTTCAGCTCCCCCTTTGCTGTCCACACCGAAGTCCCACACAATTTCCACAAGTGTCGGCGCCAACGAAATTTCGGCAGAGTTTCCCCTTAGCGGAAGTCACTCCCAACCTCCAGAACTCCACTTAGGCACGCCCACAGGCCATGGTGGGTCTATGAGGGTCTTCACACTTCAGTAGACTCCCCACAAAGTCCTCAATCAGCTCTGATACCACTTGTTAGAGACTAAGGACCGAGTCTATGAAGATTAGGTGCCCAAATTTCTCAAAATCGTTGGCTTCAAATTCTGGACAGAAACCGCGACTTCACAAGAAACGTCGTCGACGGAAATTGCACTGTTAAAACTCCACCAATTTCGGATATGTTGTAGCTCTAGTCCGTGGCTACAATTCCCAATTTGAATCGCATCAAAGATGGAGTATATCTCGAGTTATGCTTTTCGGCGCACTAGGTGGTATGCTGCCATAGAGACTTTAACTCAATCACAATTAACTCACAGGTTCCACAAGTTGCACACAAGAGAGTTAGAGTAGCACTAAACCAGGTGGGAGGGAAGAGGAGGACAAGAGGGAAGGTCCCAAGGGAGTCCCCAACCAAGGAAACCCCATGCCACACAATTCCCCTCTCCATAGGCAACCCCACTTTCACATTTGTCACTTTCCCAACTCATGCCATCCACCTCAACCCACTTGGCCACACTTGCCAACCTGGTTTGGCTTCACCCAACCACATGGCAGCATTCTACAGTGATGGGTTCGAATTTCCCAACCCCAAAAGTCTATACCCCATATTGAGCAAACCCCACAACTTCTCATAGTCGCCGCAACCAAAGTACAGAAAGCATACGAACTCCAACGTTCGTAACTTTCTTGATATTGCTCCGATCGCGACGATTCTTGGCTCGTCGGAAAGCTCTTGAGCAGATGAGTCACTTCAGATATCTGCTCAGGCCAAATAACATTCGCACACACTCAGGAAATCCAAACCGCGCAAAAACACAATTTCTTGCACACGTTCACATTACGCACGAATGCAAATGATAGCATCACACAACAAGGATCAGTGCAGATGAATTTTCAGATAGGTAGGCGCGGATTATGTGAATTATTGCCTTCGCTCCCCCAGGTATTGCCACACCAAATTGGAGTGTCATAAATTTTTTTCTTGCAGCCCTAGCGGTTAACATCAAAGCGGAGAGCCTGGTGATGCTTTCTCCAATAGCAATTGGCCTTGTCCCCCCGTCCGTGAGGAGCTTGGCGACCTGCGGTTGCAGTTTCCCAGCCAAAATTGTGTTGACCATTGCGTGGAGGTTTGTCGCCACTGATTGGTTGACTACACAAGCTCCTACAAGTGTTTGAATGTCAGTCCTTATGGGCCTGCCCCAATCACATTGTTACAACGCGACAATACCCTGAGAAACTCAGCGAAGGTGGCAGTCAAGTGGGTGTTGGGGTCAAGTACTAGCCAAACCAGTGGTTCGTCAGGAGCAGGTGGGAGCTTGGTACGCAGGGTTTCCATAACTACTGGCAATGGGGTGCACACTGGTGTCGCCTCCAGGGCAAGAATCACTCCCCTCAGGATGCCACGCCGCGCAATGCCCTCTGCCCTTGCAATCACTCATATGTCGTCAGCGATGTGCCTGGGCGCCTGAGGGTAGGTTAGGGAGTCCAGTGTACTCCACTCCCCTGCCAAGAACCATCGTAATTTCGCTCTTACAGCAGGCCAATCAGGTTTTTGAGGAGTGTGTTGTCTCAGCGTCAGGCATGCGAGGAACAGAAAATTGTCTTTGCTGTCAATGATTCTAGGTTGGCGGCGAATCGGAGCAGAGGAGCTAGTAGGGCAGTCGCGAAAATTTGGCGAATGTCCTGTGGGAGGTGGCATGGCAGGGGTACGTTACAACTGTCGTAGAGTTTTTGTCAGGTCCCAGGTTTCCACAGCAGCGAAAAGCGTGTTATCAGCTGCTAGTGTTTCTGGCAATTAAGCGGTTGCGTGCGGTTTGGCAGTACAGTGGTGGATTGGGTCGGGCTGGGATCTGTGGTGCGATCAGATGTTGCAGAATTTGGGGAGGCTCGGAAGGAGGGGGAAATTTTGTCAGATGCGGCTTGATTTCCCGGACCAACCCCAATTCCAGGTGCGGCCCGATTTGGTCTTGGTCTTCTTCCCCTTGGCAGACTCCTCTCCTCCTCAACCAAGTCCTTTGTGTGGACTCGGCTTCCTCAGATGGGATAAAAGAGGCATCATGAGCCTTGTTATCCTTAATATCAGCTATTGTTAAAGCCCTCCACGCAGCTTGTTGGAACGCGTTCTCCGGCCCTCCGCCCCGACCTCCCGTAGACTGCCGTCCCGCGCCTTGTCCATGTCGAGATGCCTGTGTCTCTTGGGCCGATTTTCTGTATTCGCCAAAGCCCTTTGAGTGCCCCGATGCTTGTCTCGTCACCAATGTCAACCGCTCTGATAATGCCAGCCCCGAGTCATCCTGCTGGCCAGATCCCTTCTCCAAAATTGGCGACAACACCCCGGTCCGTCATGGTTTTCGCGCCTGCGACGGATGTGTCGCTGCATACTGCGCTCGCTTATGTGCAGTGCTCCGCACCTACTGAGGTGCCTCTTACGCCCCCCGTGGCGCCATCTCTTGCTCCTGCGTCTGCGCAGTCGCCTGCTCCTCCTTGTGGTCTGGCCCCTGCGCCTGTTGTCGCTCTACCTCCTGCCGCGTCTGCTCCTGCGCTTGTTGTCGCGCCTGCACCCGTGCTTGCTGCGGTGTCTGCCTCTGCGCCTACCCCCTCTTCGACGCATGCTCCGGTACCTGCCGCGGTGTCTATTCCCGCGTGTGCAGCGGCGTCTGCTCCTTCGCCTGCCCCTGCACCTGCTGCGGCATCTGCTCATGTGCCTCACCCAGCACCTGCTCCGGTGCCTCCCCCCGCCCTTGAAGTGGCGCCTGTTCCCGTGCATGCTGCTGTGGCCTTATCAGCGTCTTCTGGGGTGGCTTCCGTGTCGTCACAGGCTGCGCCCACCTGCGCGCCTTCTGCTGCTACTACTGACCCATTCTACCAGCCGCCTCCAACCACCAGCGCTGGCCTGGTTCCCGTGGTGCTGCTGGCTTCCGCGTCATCTCCTGCCGCCCCGCCGGCTCAGCGTCCTCCATCCCCCCATCGTCGTTTCTCTCATCCACACTCCCCCCTCGCCCCGTGATGAGCGGGAGTCGACGCGGCGTCGTTGTGATCCTCCTTGGTGTCTCCATCCGCAGGCAAACTGGCCTGCCCACCGTGGCGGTCGCGGTGGCTGGAGGGGGGGACGCGGGCTTGGTGTTGGCGGGGCATATGATCCGCTGCTGACGCTAGCGGACGTGCAGCGAGTTGTTTCGGCTGCACTACGCGAGGAGAGGGCCGAGCAGGCGAGCCAGAGTAGCTCGCGGCTTGTCGCTCTGGCACTTGTGGCTCCTCCTCCTGCTGCACCTCCTGCGGCCGCCTGTCTGTGGTGGCTCCTCCTCCTCCTGCTCCTGCTGCGTCAACCTCCTCACCTAGGGCACACCTTGTGCTTTCGCGACCTCTTGTGGGGGGCCTAGAGGTTCTGCCCGCATGGGGAGGAGTGGTGACGACTCACCCGTCTGATACTGCTCCATCTGCAACCACCACTCACTTTCCTTTCCCTGCAGTAGAGGTTCTTCCCCCGTAGGTGTGCATGCTAGAGGCGACATTCGGCCGGATGTGGCGGCTCTCTGAGAGCCTGCGTGCACTCCTGGTGATTCAAGTGCAGGCACACGCGTCTCTGACACGGGTCTCTAGGGCATACTCCTTGAGGGCCAGCGTGAAGATTGTCTTGATGCGGCAGGGAGCAGCTCTCCCTCCTCCTGGTGCCCATGATGGCTGCGCCCGCGGGGAGCCATTGGGACTGAGGGCAGCTTGACGCTACCGTTTGTGGCCTGCGGCGTTGTTTGCGTGCAAAGTCTGCAGCCGACGCGATCGGCGCAAGCTCGCTGGTAGTACGGGAGTTGTGGAGGTCCTTGACTAAGATTCTCGGTCCCCTTGAGGCGGATCGCATGTACCTCCATTTTGCTCTCTTGCTTGCCTGTCCTAGGCGACTGCAGATGTTGTCATTGCTTGTGATCGTTTCTTTTGGTCTGTTGCGTGTGTGTGTGTTCCCCTTGTCGTCCCCTCATGCGTGACCAAAGGTTAGGAGAGAAAATGAACCAGAGAATTGAATAACGAGGAGGAATAGTTGGTGTAAGGGCCTAATAAACTCAAGCTATTAGGACTTAATCAAACTTAAAACCTCTCCTCGGGGTCACCTCCAAGGGTCCCTCGGTGCCTGGTACAAGACCAGCCCCTATCCTCGGGTCCGAGTTTGTAGAGAGAGGGATCAAGAAGGACTTAGTCAAAACAGCAAGAGTACCTTGAACGTCGCGCAGCGTGCCGTGCAGACCGTCGGTCGGATTAAGCTGAGAATTCGTTATATCGAAGCTCGCTCCAAGAGCTTTAAAATGAGCCAAGTTGCCTCGCGAAAAGTTCTGCCATTACTAAGTTATGGCTCGGACAGCGTTTGCCTAGCGTTGGAGTGCTAGCATACTAGCGTTGACTCAGGTAGCATTCCGCCGTCGAATAGCGCAGAAACGAAATTCCAGCGAGGAAGGAATTCGCTTGAATCAATTTGACTATATTCAGGTACAAACAGAGAAGGATTAAATAGTTCTAGCTAGCAAGGACCTTGGGAATCAACCTGGGAACAACCAGGGATGATCCCAAATAATTCCAAGCAACAGAACCAACCTGGCTGGACAAAATAGCAGGTGGTAGGTTGGTAAACAACCTCTGGTTCTGTTTTTCCAACCTGGGAAAAACAACAACCAGGTTCAGGTTCTAAAAACAGAACCTGTTTTGTCTTTGCCCAACCAGCCAAATGCTGGTTCCACTGGTTTCCCCTGGCCTTGTAGCATGCAGATACAGACAAACAACATCCAACCTTCACCTAAATTGTACCCCTATAGTGCCTTCCCTGCTACACTATAGTTAACCAAACAAAACAGTACAATTTCGAGTTGGATAGAACTGAATCTGCGCAATCAACTCAACCGAACTGCAAAGCTTCCATCTTGGGTTCCTTTGTGAGCTCGTCCTTTCTGCTTGTACTGTTCATAGCGCGTACAATGTTGTGCCGAAGCGCACATTGCGCGAGTACCTGCAAATGCATCAAGCGAAAATTGCGAAAGCAAACAAACACACGAACATTCCATTCACACGCAAATGCATTCGCACACGCATACTCGTACAAACAGACGGCAGGATGTCGTGCAATGTAAATTTGCACCCAACACACTCCCCCTCAGCCTGCCGGCTGCATCCCCATCATTCCATGCTAGTTCATGCTCATTCCACTCATGCGCACACAACGCCAATGAGGCTCATCCGCAAGCCTCTTGGTGAGAAAGTCTGCTGGCTGCTGGTGAGTCTTGATGTAGATTGGATTCACCGTCCCCCACTTCTCCTCTAAAACAGCTGCCAACTTCTGGTACCAGCAGCGTGGCGCCTGCTTCAAGCCGTAGATGGACTTGTTGAGCTTGCACACCCTGCCCGTACCATCCTCATATCCAGGCGGCTGCGTCATGTACACATCCTCCTCTAAAATCCCATTCAGGAATGCTGTTGAAATATCCATCTGAATGATGAATTTCCCACTAACAGCTGCATCTGCCAACAAGACACGGAGGGTAGGGGGTTTGGCAGTGGGAGCAAAGATCTCGTTGAAGTCCTGCTTCTCCTTCTGCATAAACCCCTTCGCCACCAGCCTACTCTTGTAGATGGTGACCTGCCCCTTGTCATCGGTCTTGATCCTCAGCACCCACTTGCATTGTATCGCTTTCTTCCCATCAGGCAGCACCACCAGATCCCATGTCCTATTCTCCAGCAGACTCTGGTACTCAGCATCCCTAGAAGCCAGCCACTTGTCCCTATCTGGTCCAGCTAATGCCTCCTCCATGCTAGCTGGTTCCTCTGGTGCAGGGGCAAGAAAACAGTACGCAGGCTCATCCTCCTCATCCGGGTCATAGCCATGAGGTAGAATCAGCAATGCCTCTTCGGTCCCTAGCTGCTGCTCTGCTGCATCAGTTCCTGCAGTCAGCTTCTTAGTAGCCATACGGGTACGTCCTGGCCTGGAGACGGGTGTCTCCCATCCCTTCATAACGACACCCTTCGGCTTCTTAGTTTTTCCCTGCTGCTTCTCTCCTCCCTCGGGTCCAGCAGCTCCACTAGTGCTGCCGCCAGTTTCCACACCATTTTCTCCACCAGCAGATGCCTCCTGTACCTTCTCTCCATCACCATTTCCAGCAGCTGCCTCCTCTCCCTCCTCCCACACACTAGGAGTCAGGTCCAGCTGCATGGTGATCTGCTCCATCTGCTGGGACACCCTTGCCTCCGGCTGTTTCTCCCAGCTCCCATACATCATGCCCTCAATGAATTTCACATCCCTGCTGTCAAACAACACACCCTTGGATGGTTCCCACAGCAGCCATCCCTTGCTCTCAGCAGCCAGCCCCAAATGCACACACCAGATTGCACTCGCCCCCAACTTACTGCGGTAGGTCTTGGGGACGTGGGCGACTGCCATGCAACTGAACACCCTCAGCATGTCCACCGGCGGCTTCCTCCCAAGCCACCTCTCCAACGGCACCCACGAGTCATCCCCAACCTTGGTGAGCACCCTGTTCCTAGCGACAGTGGCGTGCCGGACAGCATGAGGCCACATAGAATTGCTCAGCCCAGATTCTATGAGCAGTGCCCTAGCTGTCTCCAGAATGGTCCGGTTTGCCCGTTCTGCTACACCATTGGACTGTGGGGTATAAGCCGTGGTCAGCTCTCTCTGGATGCCCTGCTTCTTGAGCCAGGCCGTCATTTCAGCTCCAAGGAACTCACCACCCCGGTCTGTCCTAATCCGCTTCACTACACACTCCGCCTGCTTCTCCACGAATGGCAGCCAATCGTCCCGTATCGTGGAGGCGGCGTGGTCCTTCTGCTTCAGCGGATACGCCCACATCAGCCTGCTCCAGTCATCCACAATTGTAAGAAAATACCGCTCCCCCTTGTGCCCTTGCACCGGCAGCGGCCCCACCAAGTCCATGTGGACCAGCTCCAAAGGCTTCTTGCTCCTGCCAGCCACACTATGGAAAGGGAAACGGGTGAACTTTGAAAGCAAACAGATTTCACAGTTGTCATCGGGTGGCTGTCCGTTCAGCTTCAGACCCTTAACGGCTCCATCCTTCTCCAGCTGCTTCAGCAAAGGCATTGCCACATGCCCTAAGCGCCGGTGTGCCGTTGCCCAATCTGTCTCCCCAGATCTGGCCGACACTTTCACACCAACCCCTCCAACGGCATTGCACTCCCCCTGGGATGCAGACCCCTCTCCAGCCTGCCCCCCACCATGCCACGCCAGGGCCGGCAGCTGCCACATAGATCTGTACACGTCCTTGCTCTCGTGCAGATCCCAAAGCACCCGATTGCCCAGCTTCCCCTTATAAGTGCGTGCCCCATCCGTGTTGGTGTTCACCCCAGCCTTGCCAAGCTTACGGAGGGAGATAAGGTTGGCCTTCAGGTCGGGGACGAAGAGAACGTCGTGCAGCACCACCGGCTTGCCATCCGCTCCCTTAAACGCAGCTCGTCCCGCACCAGCCACCTTCAACATGTGTCCAGAGGCGGAGCACACTTCATTGATCGGTGCAGCTCGTACTTCGTCCAGCAGGTCCTTGCGCGGCGTCATCGTCCAAGCAGCGCCTGTGTCCAACACCCAATAGTCTAGGGGGTGCAGCTCTGCTCCAACTTTGGCAGAGGCGTCTCCTTGCTCCCCCTTGTCTCCTACATGGAAGAATTGGCCCGCGGTGCGCTCCTTCTTCTTCTCCGCACCGCCGTTGCCCTTCGGGTTGTTGTCGGACGAATCAGCGACCATGTTGGCGCCGTTTTTCTGGTTCCTCCGCGCGCCGCCATCCTGGTGACGATTCTGGGGGGTCCATCCATCGGGTTTCTTATAGCACAAAAACCAGGGGTGCCCTTCCTTCTCACAATACCAGCAACTCCCTTTCATTTTGCCACCAGCACCCGACTTGCCCCCACGTCCAGATTTCGCACCGCGACCCCAACCGGTACCTCCTTGTTGGTCGTTGGAGTCGTCGTCTTTCTTTGCACCGCGTCCAGCACCACCGAAGCCACGTCCTCTGCCACGTCGGCTCCCTTGCATCCCGTAGCCGCTGCTGCCGTCGTCTCCACCCCTCAGTTGGCGGCGACGGAAGTCCTCCTCCAGAATCTTCGTCCGCACCCACTCGAGCGTCCACAAGCTCTGGTTCTGCGGCAGGCTCAATCCGCTCGTAAATTGAAGCCACGATTCTGGCAGCAGCGAGAGCATCTTCAAGCACTTGGTCTGCTCCGGGTAGGTGATTCCCGCGGTCGCCAACTTCGCGTAGAGGTCGCGCATCTTGTCCAGGACTGGTTGCACCGGCTCTCCCTCGCTCAGGCGCAACGCGGACAGCTCCCTCTCCAGCATCAACGTTGCGACAACGGAGGTCGGGGCGTGCAGCTCCTTCAACACGGTCCACGCCTTCGGACCGCATTCAACCTCCGGCAGCAGGTGCATGACGTGGTGACGCTGGTTCAGCTCCAAACTCTGCGACATCAAATAGTAGCCAGCCGAGGAGCGCTCGTCCCAATCTTCCTGCAGCGTGGGGTCACTCGGTCTAGGCTCCTCCCCAATCATTAGTTTCAGCAAACCGATCTGACGGAAATATAATTGCATTTTCCAGGCCCAATCATCATAGCCCTCACCATTGAACTTCTCGACGGTGAAATTCTTCAGCACCTCCTTGACAAGCGAGCCCTGGTTTGTTCGCGCTCCCCTTGGCGCTGAAAGACCAGAATCTTGGCTGCCGCTACGATCTTGGGCTGAAGATTCACCAGCTCCCGCCGAGGTGTTGCCCGCCATAGCTACCTATAATGAGGATCACTATAACGCGGCTCTGATACCAGCTTGTTGGTGTAAGGGCCTAATAAACTCAAGCTATTAGGACTTAATCAAACTTAAAACCTCTCCTCGGGGTCACCTCCAAGGGTCCCTCGGTGCCTGGTACAAGACCAGCCCCTATCCTCGGGTCCGAGTTTGTAGAGAGAGGGATCAAGAAGGACTTAGTCAAAACAGCAAGAGTACCTTGAACGTCGCGCAGCGTGCCGTGCAGACCGTCGGTTGGATTAAGCTGAGAATTCGTTATATCGAAGCTCGCTCCAAGAGCTTTAAAATGAGCCAAGTTGCCTCGCGAAAAGTTCTGCCATTACTAAGTTATGGCTCGGACAGCGTTTGCCTAGCGTTGGAGTGCTAGCATACTAGCGTTGACTCGGGTAGCATTCCGCCGTCGAATAGCGCAGAAACGAAATTCCAGCGAGGAAGGAATTCGCTTGAATCAATTTGACTATATTCAGGTACAAACAGAGAAGGATTAAATAGTTCTAGCTAGCAAGGACCTTGGGAATCAACCTGGGAACAACCAGGGATGATCCCAAATAATTCCAAGCAACAGAACCAACCTGGCTGGACAAAATAGCAGGTGGTAGGTTTGTAAACAACCTCTGGTTCTGTTTTTCCAACCTGGGAAAAACAACAACCAGGTTCAGGTTCTAAAAACAGAACCTGTTTTGTCTTTGCCCAACCAGCCAAATGCTGGTTCCACTGGTTTCCCCTGGCCTTGTAGCATGCAGATACAGACAAACAACATCCAACCTTCACCTAAATTGTACCCCTATAGTGCCTTCCCTGCTACACTATAGTTAACCAAACAAAACAGTACAATTCCGAGTTGGATAGAACTGAATCTGCGCAATCAACTCAACCGAACTGCAAAGCTTCCATCTTGGGTTCCTTTGTGAGCTCGTCCTTTCTGCTTGTACTGTTCATAGCGCGTACAATGTTGTGCCGAAGCGCACATTGCGCGAGTACCTGCAAATGCATCAAGCGAAAATTGCGAAAGCAAACAAACACACGAACATTCCATTCACACGCAAATGCATTCGCACACGCATACTCGTACAAACAGACGGCAGGATGTCGTGCAATGTAAATTTGCACCCAACAGGAATCACGGCCTCTATACCATCAGGCAACGCTCCCAGTTTGGTTGGAGGGGCTAGGCATTGTGGTTCTAAGCCGAAGTCCCCTTCTATTGACAGATCTGTGAGGCCTATTCCTCCAAGAGACGGAGGGAGGGAAGCTTGTTCTCAGATACGCGTCCATTCTTCATCACTTGTTGGGAGGCGGGTGCAGCAGGTAGTTAGCAGAGTGGCTAAGAGGCTTAGTGCCCAATCCGACTAGTCCGACATCGGTACTAGGTGCAGCGTGGTTTTTTGTGCGAGGTAAGATATGCATTTTCAGATATAGCGGGTAACGAGTAGAGGGGCGATTTGCAGGTCGTTTTGCTCAAGCAGTCGCAACGGTTTCAAAAATCTGTTAAGTTGGTCTATCAGGAAGCTGGTCACGCCTATGTCTATTCCTAGGTAACTGCCGAGCATACACACTCCCTTCTGGCAAAACGGTGCACCCGTGGGTAGCTCCTCTATGGGCACTGCTGTCCTGCTCCAAGTGGCCCACTTTGAGGGATTGTGGTGCAGGCCTAGCTATTCTAAGCCGTTCGTGAAGTATGTGAAGGCAGCTATCGTCGATGCACGGTCGCCTAGGATAGTCACGTCATTGGCATACTCAAGGCATAGGACCGACGGGTGCGCAGCGCAGGTGGCTCTAAGCGTGGGCTGAATACTAGCTGCAAAGAGTAAGGGGCCCAGCGGATCCCCCTGCTGAACTTCGCAATCACTGCGCAGTGGTTCACTGTCAAAGCCGTAGTCTAGGCGTAGGAGAGAGGGCCTGCCGTACGACAGCTGTACTAATGGCAGTAATGGTTTGAGTGCTGGATCGTCTAGTGATGTGGCAGTTGCCTGGCGCGAGATGCTGTTGAATGCATTTGCTAAGTCGGTTTGTAGGACGTGGCAGTCAGGGCGATTGTCTATGAAGCTCCGTGCCGTGTAGATAACTGCTTCAGCTCCACCTGGTACTGCGATACATACTGCAGTGGTAGAAAATACACGCGTGTTGCTTCCCCCATTTGGCCTTGCGCCACCGTCGAGTTTTGCTAAGGCAATGAGGCGTGATGCCGTGAGAAGTTCGATCACTGTTTTGGGAAGTCCCACCCCAACAGTGTGTTCACCAGCACGTGTAGATGTGTGCGGACTGTTGCGTCAGTCAATGTTGCGCCACGAAGGTGCTCAAAAGTCATGCCAGATGGGCCCGCCCCAACTCCATTTTCGTAGCGGCTGAGTAGCTTGACAAAATCCAGTTTTGCGATTGCAATTGGTTCAGAGGGCGTGTCGGAGGGCCATGTCAGTGGCGTGTTGCCGGCGGACGGGTGTCAGTGACGGTCGTCGAGTGTTTTGCGGGTGGGAGTGCACACTGGCATTGACTCCAATGCTAGCATGGCTCGACGGAGACTTCCGCACTTTGCCAGGTCCTCTAGACGACTGATTTTGCCTTTGTCATCTTGTTGATGTGTCGTGGGTGCTGGCGATTCAAATGCCTCTACTGCATCTTGGTATAGTAGGTCCCATTGACCTTGCTGGAAGAGATGCAACCGTCGCTTCATATTCGGCCAATGAGGACGCTTTGTCGATGTCTGGCGAAGGGTTAGGCGCGGGAGACAGAGAAGCAGGCGCCACCATGCGGTGGATTCTGGGTTTCGCGACAGGTGCAACAGTGGTGTCAGTAGGGTTAGTGAAAAAAACTGTAATAATTTCGTTGGCAGTCTTCTAGCGAGCGGCGGTTGACGACTGTCAAAGAGAGGGGAACCATTCCAGTCTGCAACTTTGGCGAACCAATCATCTCGCTTCGCCATTTCCTCGGCATATTAGAATTTTGGCTAATGAACAACAGGCTGATTCGGACACCCCGCATTTGCGCGATTTTGCCCACGACCGCGGCTAGGCGTGGCATTCTCAGATGGGGTTAGAATGAGGACCGTCAGATCCCCATCTGCTCGTACTGCAGTCTGTGGTCCGTGGCAACTTCCATCCGACGGTCCAGGTGAAGGTCCGCGCTCAGTTCCTCCTCCCTGCAAAATTGGTGTTTCCGTCCGCACACTTCCCACGTCTTCCTCGTCAAACTCACTCTCGTCACTGTGCTGTGGGTCCTGATTCGGCCTATAAGAGGGATCACGTGCCTCCTCTGTGTCATAAATTTCCTCCACTCTTGTTAAAGACGTCTCGCTGCTGCTTGGTAACCATTTTCGGGACCTCCGTTTCTCCCAATCTGAGCTTGTCTCCCACGCCCGTTGCTCCTCTCATATTGTAATGGTGATTGCTAGTGGGCCTGCGATGTTGTTGTCGCCAAAGCACGCTGCCGCGATATCAGTGGTGAGTGGGGGACCACTGGCTAGAATGGCGTCGGCTCCTGGGTCGTTGAAGCCTCCTGTCCCGCCTGTCTCGAGGCCTGTGCCAACGACTATAGAGGTCCCCATTCTCTTGAACTCCTTGCCTGTAGAGTCACAGCTGTCTGCCGCTGCTCTCCCTGCTCTCGCAATGTCCTCGCCTCTGGAGTTACAGAAGGCTACCGATGCTCTTCTTGTCCGCGTTATCTGCCGTTGTGGCGGCTGCTGCGCCGGCGGTCTCCGATGCTGTCGTCTCGTCACAGCTGGCGGCGTCCGCCACCTCTGGCGACCCGGGTCCAGTGAAGAAGATTAGCGAGTGCACTCAGGCTGCTCCGGTGGCATCTCTGCAGGCTCTAACTGGGCAGCAGCAGCAGCATCCTCCATCCCCCCTTCGCCGTCCCTCTCGTCCACACTCCCCCTTGCCGCGTGACGAACGGGAGTTGTCGCGGCTCTCCTCGACGTCACCGTCCCCAGCCGAAATGGCCTGCGCCCCATGGCGGCCGTGGTGGCTGGAGGGGGGGTCGCGGTGGTGATTGGACGCAGAGGTCGGCTTGCGGTCACAAAGGGGCGTCGTTGCGAACTCCTCAGGGTCACCTCTGGGGTAACCTCGGGGTCACCTCGAACCTGACACCTCAGTGCGGAAACCTAAAGGTAACCTATACTGAATCCTTTGGGTTTCCCACAGGGGGGTATCCCGGAGGTGACCTTGCGGCATCTTTTTGCGACCTTTTTTTTTTTATGCACATTGGTTCAGCGGACCAGGAGTGGGCGGACCCGTATGTTGTTCAGGATCCGTCACTTCGAGAAGCTACGACGAACTCATTACTCAACTAAACGCAAATCTGCTTGGTAGGATGTTGCGCCTTAGGCTTAGCTACCATCTCCAATTTGAATCACTTAAAAAGATGGTCTATAGAGTGAGAACCAATTGAAAACGTCCAGCAGCCGCATGACTAGAATGGTAGAGGAAGTACAAGCATTAAGGCATAGGAATATTGGAGTTGGGGACTCCAAGAGAACCATGAGAGGGAAGGGGTTCTCCAAGAGCTAGGGAAGGATGCAACCCTCATCATGAGGTCCTTGAGGTGTCACATGCAAAATCCAATCTAGTTGGATTTTGCCTAGGTGTTGCAACATTTGCAACCCATGCTAGAAACTTCTAGCCACCCCAATCCAAAAGTCAAAGTTGCCTTCCTAACCACCCAACCAAAGATCCCTTTATAGTCATGTCCCAATAACCGCCCAAATTAGATATAACCCTAAAAAGTAATTAGAAATCCAAGTCTTGGAAATCTTGTAACTTGGGCGATCTTGGTCGGAATAAGGTGATCTTGGTATCGTTGGAAAGCTCTGAATTTCTCCTGCATGATCAAGCATGTAGACTTGGAGAAAACACAGAGATGATAATATCCAACAGCCATGCACAATGACATATGCTCATGCAAATCATGCAAGCACAAATAGCATGAACACTCGGCAAGACGTTAGGATGACATGCACTCAGAATGACGTGCATCCAACAAACTCCCCCTCAGACTAACGGACTGCATGCACACACATTCACATACATGCAAACTCTCATGCACACAATCACGCATGCACTCATGATACAGCTGCCCACACTAGTGCAATGCCATGCCACACATCTTAGCACACTTCCAATGTGTGCCCTCGGAAAGTCTCTTGGTAAGAAAATCTGCCGCCTGCTTGCTAGCCTTCACATGGTGAAGCTCAACAACTCCCTCCTTCACCATCTGCCTCACCCAGTGCCACTTAATCTTCATGTGCTTGTTCAGCCCATTCAGGATAGGATTATTGGCCATGCCAATAGCAGCCTCGCTGTCAGAGAAAAGTGGTGTAGGTCCCTGCTGTTCAACTCCCATGTCCTCCTTGATGGCATGGTACATCGCCATGTACTCTGCCTCTCCGGAAGACTGAGCAATCTCACTCTGCTTCTTGGACCTCCAGCTCACTGGTCCACCTCCGACCATGCACACAAAGCCGCCAACTGATGTCTGATCCTTCTCCTCTGAGGCACACGTAGCGTCGGTGAAGCACGATAACTTCAAGGTTCCAGGCGTGATCCCATCTGCTCCAATCTGTTTCAGCTGGCCGCCAGCTGAAAACTGAACACCAGCAGATGCCGTTGATCCGAGGTAGCGCACCAAGCGCTTTGCCACCTCCAACTGCTCCTCAGTGGGCCGCTGCACAACTCTGGCCAGCTGCCCCACTCCAAATGAAGCATCAGGTCGCGTATGCACAGCTGCATACATCACACTCCCAATGAGTGACTGGTACTCATTCTGCTGCTCATCCTCGAGCACATCATCCTCCTCAGCTGCCTTCTTCAGTTTGAAGCCCGCAGGGAACGGTGTCATCACAGTGCGACCCCCAGTCACACCATAACGCTCCATGACACCAGAGATGTAGTGTGACTGATGCATCTTCAGCCACCTCCTCTCAACATCCCTCTCAATCTGCAGCCCCAAGTAGTAGTGGACATCCCCCAGCATCTTGCACTTGAAGTTGTCCACTAGCAGCTTCTATGCCCGCTCAATCTGCTCCATGGAGGGTGAGAACAGTATTATGTCATCGACATACACCAGCAGCAAGAGCAGCTGCTCCCCCTCTCCAAGCAGAAACAAGCTGTGATCCGCTTGGGACGTCTTGAAGCCTCCACTCAGCAGCACCTCCTCCAGCTTCTCGTACCAGCACCTGGGCGCTTGCTTAAGGCCATAGATAGCCTTCTTGAGCTTGCACACCCGGCTGGTCCCATCCTCATAGCCGTCGGGCTGCGCCATGTAGATATCCTCCAGCAGTTTTCCATAGAGAAACGCTGTGGTGATATCCATCTGCTTCACGTGCCATCCCTTCACAGCTGCGCCAGCCAGCACAGTCCTCAATGTCACTGGCTTAGCAACGGGAGCGAAGATCTCCCCAAAGTCGACCTTCTCCTTCTGCTGAAACCCCTTGGCGACCAAGCGGCTCTTGAACCGCTCCAGCGCACCATCAGCACCACTCTTCACCTTGAAGACCCACTTGCTGCTGATCGGCCGTCGCCCCTCGGGTAACTCAACAAGCTCCCAAGTCCCATTCTCAATGAGACTGTTGAACTCCGCATCCATGGCAGCCTTCCACTCCTCCTTCTGGGGTCCACTCAGTGCCTCCTCCACTGTGGCTGGTTCTCCAGGCAAGGGTGTGAAGAAACAGAAGGCCATCTCCTCATCCTCTCCCTCATCCGCCTGAACCGCCATAGCACCTTGCTTGGGTCCTCCCAAACGGCTATACTTCAGCCTTGAAGGTGCTGCTGCCACTCTCTTCTCGCGGGTTGCAGTCTGCTGCCCATGTGGTGAAGCTCCTTTCTGCACACTCCTCTTGGTGACCTTGGCAGTTGCAGCAGGCTCGGGCTGAGATGGTGAGTCCACACGTGCCGACTCATCCTCCAACCCCTCCTCCGCAGCAGGACCAGAAACTAACTGCTCACCACCGCCACTGTGGTCACTGGTCAGCTCTGACCCAGGGAGATCATCAAGGTGCAGCTGAACCTCCTCCACTGCAGACCGCTCAATCTCCTGCAGACGCAAGCCAATCTGCACCTGCTGCTGCTGCTGCCAGTCCTTGTACATGACGTTCTTCACAAACTTGACGTCACGGCTGACCAGCGTCTTCTTGCTCTTGGGGTCCCACATCAGCCACCCCTTCGAGTCAGGAGCCATCCCAAGATGGACAGCCCACACAGCAGCAACTTCCAGCTTGTGCCTCTGCTCCTTAGGCACCATCACAAGCCCCATGCAGCCCCACACCCGCAGCATATCAATGGATGGCTTCTTCCCAAGCCAACGCTCGTACGGCACCCAATGCTTGTCGCCAACATGCGTCAAGACCCTGTTCTTGACCGTGATGACATGGCGAACAGCTTCAGGCCAGAACTTGTAGGGCATCCCAGCAGCCCCCAACAGAGTCTTAGCCGCCTCGCCAATGGTCCGGTTGGCACGCTCAGCAATGCCGTTCTGCTGCGGTGTTCCTGGGCAGGTCAGCTGGTGTCGGATGCCGTTTCTCTTAAGAAACTTGGTGAATTCCGCTCCAAGGAACTCTCCACCACGGTCGCTCCTCAGCACCTTCACCAGCCGCATTGCTTGCTGTTGGTGTAAGGGCCTAATAAACTCAAGCTATTAGGACTTAATCAAACTTAAAACCTCTCCTCGGGGTCACCTCCAAGGGTCCCTGGGTGCCTGGTACAAGACCAGCCCCTATCCTCGGGTCCGAGTTTGTAGAGAGAGGGATCAAGAAAGACTTAGTCAAAACAGCAAGAGTACCTTGAACGTCGTGCAGCGTGCCGTGCAGACCGTCGGTCGGATTAAGCTGAGAATTCGCTATATCGAAGCTCGCTCCAAGAGCTTTAAAATGAGCCAAGTTGCCTCGCGAAAAGTTCTGCCATTACGAAGTTATGGCTCGGACAGCGTTTGCCTAGCGTTGGTGTGCTAGCATACTAGCGTTGACTCGGGTAGCATTCCGCCGTCGAATAGCGCAGAAACGAAATTCCAGCGAGGAAGGAATTCGCTTGAATCAATTTGACTATATTCAGGTACAAACAGAGAAGGATTAAATAGTTCTAGCTAGCAAGGACCTTGGGAATCAACCTGGGAACAACCAGGGATGATCCCAAATAATTCCAAGCAACAGAACCAACCTGGCTGGACAAAATAGCAGGTGGTAGGTTGGTAAACAACCTCTGGTTCTGTTTTTCCAACCTGGGAAAACAACAACCAGGTTCAGGTTCCAAAAACAGAACCTGTTTTGTCTTTGCCCAACCAGCCAAATGCTGGTTCCGCTGGTTTCCCCTGGCCTTGTAGCATGCAGATACAGACAAACAACATCCAACCTTCACCTAAATTGTACCCCTATAGTGCCTTCCCTGCTACACTATAGTTAACCAAACAAAACAGTACAATTTCGAGTTGGATAGAACTGAATCTGCGCAATCAACTCAACCGAACTGCAAAGCTTCCATCTTGGGTTCCTTTGCGAGCTCGTCCTTTCTGCTTGCACTGTTCATAGCGCGTACAATGTTGTGCCGAAGCGCACATTGCGCGAGTACCTGCAAATGCATCAAGCGAAAAATGCGAAAGCAAACAAACACACGAACACACCATTCACACGCAAATGCATTCGCACACGCATACTCGTACAAACAGACGGCAGGATGTCGTGCAATGTGCATTTGCACCCAACACACTCCCCCTCAGCCTGCCGGCTGCATCCCCGTCATTCCATGCTAGTTCATGCTCATTCCACTCATGCGCACACAACGCCAATGAGGCTCATCCGCAAGCCTCTTGGTGAGAAAGTCTGCTGGCTGCTGGTGAGTCTTGATGTAGATCGGATGCACCGTCCCCCTCTTCACCTCCTTACGCAGCCAGTGCCACTTGATACGCATGTGCTTGTTCAGCCCATGAAGCACAGCGTTTCTGGCCATCCCAAGAGCCCCCTTGCTATCACAAAACAGCGGCGTAGCAACTTTCTGCTCCTGGCCAATCTCCTCTAACAGCCTCCTCAGCCAAATCACCTCCTTCACCCCATGGAACATCGCCATGTACTCTGATTCTACGGAAGAGAGTGCCGTCTCCGTCTGCTTCTTGGACCTCCAACTAACAGGTCCTCCCCCAACTACGCAGATGTATCCTCCCACAGATGAGGAATCCTCCTTCTCAGAAGCCCACGTAGCATCGGTAAAGCAAGTGAGAAATAGCTTGCCTTCTCCAAGCCTCTCCCCCTTCTCTTTCAGCACCTCCACCCCTTTCTGCTTCACCTGTGCAGATGCGGAGTATTGAACTCCAATGCTTGGGTGAGAGTTCAGGTACTTCACCACACGCTCAGCTGCATCCACCTGCTCCTCTGATGGATTCTGCACCACCCTAGCCAGCTGCCCAACCGAGAAAGAGATGTCGGGCCTCGTGTGAACTGCTGCGTACAAGAGGCTGCCTACCAAGGACTGAAATTGCTGCTGCTCTTCAGCTTCAACCCCTTCATCCTCTGCAGCCTTCACAAGCTTGAATTCTGCTGGCAGGGGAGTTGCAACCTTGCGCTCATTCTCAATCCCATACTTCTCCCCCAGCTCCTTGATGAACTTCTCCTGGTGCAGCTTCAACCACCTGTGATCTGGATCCCTCTCCACGTGCATCCCGAGGTAGTACTTTACCTCCCCAAGGTTCTTGCACTTGAAGTTTTCCATCAGTTGCTGCTGCACTTTCTGGATCTCCTTCATGCTGCTGCTGAAGAGAAGAATGTCGTCCACATAGACCAGAAACAGCACCAGCTTCTCCCCCTCGCCCTTGAGAAAGAGGCTCTCATCACAGCTGCTGGTCCTGAATCCCATCTCCTCTAAAACAGCTGCCAACTTCTGGTACCAGCAGCGTGGCGCCTGCTTCAAGCCGTAGATGGACTTGTTGAGCTTGCACACCCTGCCCGTACCATCCTCATACCCAGGCGGCTGCGTCATGTACACATCCTCCTCTAAAATCCCATTCAGGAATGCTGTTGAAATATCCATCTGAATGATGAATTTCCCACTAACAGCTGCATCTGCCAACAAGACATGGAGGGTAGGGGGTTTGGCAGTGGGAGCAAAGATCTCGTTGAAGTCCTGCTTCTCCTTCTGCATAAACCCCTTCGCCACCAGCCTACTCTTGTAGATGGTGACCTGCCCCTTGTCATCGGTCTTGATCCTCAGCACCCACTTGCATTGTATCGCTTTCTTCCCATCAGGCAGCACCACCAGATCCCATGTCCTATTCTCCAGCAGACTCTGGTACTCAGCATCCCTAGAAGCCAGCCACTTGTCCCTATCTGGTCCAGCTAATGCCTCCTCCATGCTAGCTGGTTCCTCTGGTGCAGGGGCAAGAAAACAGTACGCAGGCTCATCCTCCTCATCCGGGTCATAGCCATGAGGTAGAATCAGCAATGCCTCTTCGGTCCCTAGCTGCTGCTCTGCTGCATCAGTTCCTGCAGTCAGCTTCTTAGTAGCCATACGGGTACGTCCTGGCCTGGAGACGGGTGTCTCCCATCCCTTCATAACGACACCCTTCAGCTTCTTAGTTTTTTCCTGCTGCTTCTCTCCTCCCTCGGGTCCAGCAGCTCCACTAGTGCTGCCGCCAGTTTCCACACCATTTTCTCCACCAGCAGATGCCTCCTGTATCTTCTCTCCATCACCATTTCCAGCAGCTGCCTCCTCTCCCTCCTCCCACACACTAGGAGTCAGGTCCAGCTGCATGGTGATCTGCTCCATCTGCTGGGACACCCTTGCCTCCGGCTGTTTCTCCCAGCTCCCATACATCATGCCCTCAATGAATTTCACATCCCTGCTGTCAAACAACACACCCTTGGATGGTTCCCACAGCAGCCATCCCTTGCTCTCAGCAGCCAGCCCCAAATGCACACACCAGATTGCACTCGCCCCCAACTTACTGCGGTAGGTCTTGGGGACGTGGGCGACTGCCATGCAACCGAACACCCTCAGCATGTCCACCGGCGGCTTCCTCCCAAGCCACCTCTCCAAAGGCACCCACGAGTCATCCCCAACCTTGGTGAGCACCCTGTTCCTAGCGACGGTGGCGTGCCGGACAGCATGAGGCCACATAGAGTTGCTCAGCCCAGATTCTATGAGCAGCGCCCTAGCTGTCTCCAGAATGGTCCGGTTTGCCCGTTCTGCTACACCATTGGACTGTGGGGTATAAGCCGTGGTCAGCTCTCTCTGGATGCCCTGCTTCTTGAGCCAGGCCGTCATTTCAGCTCCAAGGAACTCACCACCCCGGTCTGTCCTAATCCGCTTCACTACACACTCCGCCTGCTTCTCCACGAATGGCAGCCAATCGTCCCGTATCGTGGAGGCGGCGTGGTCCTTCTGCTTCAGCGGATACGCCCACATCAGTCTGCTCCAGTCATCCACAATTGTAAGAAAATACCGCTCCCCCTTGTGCCCTTGCACCGGCAGCGGCCCCACCAAGTCCATGTGGACCAGCTCCAAAGGCTTCTTGCTCCTGCCAGCCACACTATGGAAAGGGAAACGGGTGAACTTTGAAAGCAAACAGATTTCACAGTTGTCATCGGGTGGCTGTCCGTTCAGCTTCAGACCCTTAACGGATCCATCCTTCTCCAGCTGCTTCAGCAAAGGCATTGCCACATGCCCTAAGCGTCGGTGTGCCGTTGCCCAATCTGTCTCCCCAGATCTGGCCGACACTTTCACACCAACCCCTCCAACGGCATTGCACTCCCCCTGGGATGCAGACCCCTCTCGAGCCTGCCCCCCACCATGCCACGCCAGGGCCGGCAGCTGCCACATAGATCTGTACACGTCCTTGCTCTCGTGCAGATCCCAAAGCACCCGATTGCCCAGCTTCCCCTTATAAGTGCGTGCCCCATCTGTGTTGGTGTTCACCCCAGCCTTGCCAAGCTTACGGAGGGAGATAAGGTTGGCCTTCAGGTCGGGGACGAAGAGAACGTCGTGCAGCACCACCGGCTTGCCATCCGCTCCCTTAAACGCAGCTCGTCCCGCACCAGCCACCTTCAACATGTGTCCAGAGGCGGAGCACACTTCATTGATCGGTGCAGCTCGTACTTCGTCCAGCAGGTCCTTGCGCGGCGTCATCGTCCAAGCAGCGCCTGTGTCCAACACCCAATAGTCTAGGGGGTGCAGCTCTGCTCCAACTTTGGCAGAGGCGTCTCCTTGCTCCCCCTTGTCTCCCACATGGAAGAACTGGCCTGCGGTGCGCTCCTTCTTCTTCTCCGCACCACCGTTGCTCTTCGGGGTGTTGTCGGACGAATCAGCGACCATGTTCGCGCCGTTTTTCTGGTTCCTTCGCGCGCCACCATCCTGTTGACGATTCTGGGGGGTCCATCCATCGGGTTTCTTATAGCACAAAAACCAGGGGTGCCCTTCCTTCTCACAATACCAGCAACTCCCTTTCATTTTGCCACCAGCACCCGACTTGCCCCCACGTCCAGATTTCGCACCGCGACCCCAACCGGTACCTCCTTGTTGGTCGTTGGAGTCGTCGTCCTTCTTTGCACCGCGTCCAGCACCACCGAAGCCACGTCCTCTGCCACGTCGGCTCCCTTGCATCCCGTAGCCGCTGCTGCCGTCGTCTCCACCCCTCAGTTGGCGGCGACGGAAGTCCTCCTCCAGAATCTTCGTCCGCACCCACTCGAGCGTCCACAAGCTCTGGTTCTGCGGCAGGCTCAATCCGCTTGTAAATTGAAGCCACGATTCTGGCAGCAGCGAGAGCATCTTCAAGCACTTGGTCTGCTCCGGGTAGGTGATTCCCGCGGTCGCCAACTTCGCATAGAGGTCGCGCATCTTGTCCAGGACTGGTTGCACCGGCTCTCCCTCGCTCAGGCGCAACGCGGACAGCTCCCTCTCCAGCATCAACGTTGCGACAACGGAGGTCGGGGCGTGCAGCTCCTTCAACACGGTCCACGCCTTCGGACCGCATTCAACCTCCGGCAGCAGGTGCATGACGTGGTGACGCTGGTTCAGCTCCAAACTCTGCGACATCAGATAGTAGCCAGCCGAGGAGCGCTCGTCCCAATCTTCCTGCAGCGTGGGGTCACTCGGTCTAGGCTCCTCCCCAATCATTAGTTTCAGCAAACCGATCTGACGGAAATATAATTGCATTTTCCAGGCCCAATCATCATAGCCCTCACCATTGAACTTCTCGACGGTGAAATTCTTCAGCACCTCCTTGACAAGCGAGCCCTGGTTTGTTCGCGCTCCCCTTGGCGCTGAAAGACCAGAATCTTGGCTGCCGCTACGATCTTGGGCTGAAGATTCACCAGCTCCCGCCGAGGTGTTGCCCGCCATAGCTACCTATAACGAGGATCACTATAACGCAGCTCTGATACCAGCTTGTTGGTGTAAGGGCCTAATAAACTCAAGCTATTAGGACTTAATCAAACTTAAAACCTCTCCTCGGGGTCACCTCCAAGGGTCCCTGGGTGCCTGGTACAAGACCAGCCCCTATCCTCGGGTCCGAGTTTGTAGAGAGAGGGATCAAGAAGGACTTAGTCAAAACAGCAAGAGTACCTTGAACGTCGTGCAGCGTGCCGTGCAGACCGTCGGTCGGATTAAGCTGAGAATTCGCTATATCGAAGCTCGCTCCAAGAACTTTAAAATGAGCCAAGTTGCCTCGCGAAAAGTTCTGCCATTACGAAGTTATGGCTCGGACAGCGTTTGCCTAGCGTTGGAGTGCTAGCATACTAGCGTTGACTCGGGTAGCATTCCGCCGTCGAATAGCGCAGAAACGAAATTCCAGCGAGGAAGGAATTCGCTTGAATCAATTTGACTATATTCAGGTACAAACAGAGAAGGATTAAATAGTTCTAGCTAGCAAGGACCTTGGGAATCAACCTGGGAACAACCAGGGATGATCCCAAATAATTCCAAGCAACAGAACCAACCTGGCTGGACAAAATAGCAGGTGGTAGGTTGGTAAACAACCTCTGGTTCTGTTTTTCCAACCTAGGAAAACAACAACCAGGTTCAGGTTCTAAAAACAGAACCTGTTTTGTCTTTGCCCAACCAGCCAAATGCTGGTTCCGCTGGTTTCCCCTGGCCTTGTAGCATGCAGATACAGACAAACAACATCCAACCTTCACCTAAATTGTACCCCTATAGTGCCTTCCCTGCTACACTATAGTTAACCAAACAAAACAGTACAATTCCGAGTTGGATAGAACTGAATTTGCGCAATCAACTCAACCGAACTGCAAAGCTTCCATCTTGGGTTCCTTTGCGAGCTCGTCCTTCCTGCTTGCACTGTTCATAGCGCATACAATGTTGTGCCAAAGCGCACATTGCGCGAGTACCTGCAAATGCATCAAGCGAAAAAATGCGAAAGCAAACAAACACACGAACACACCATTCACACGCAAATACATTCGCACACGCATACTCGTACAAACAGACGGCAGGATGTCGTGCAATGTGCATTTGCACCCAACACACTCCCCTTCAGCCTGCCGGCTGCATCCCCGTCATTCCATGCTAGTTCATGCTCATTCCACTCATGCGCACACAATGCCAATGAGGCTCATCCGCAAGCCTCTTGGTGAGAAAGTCTGCTGGCTGCTGGTGAGTCTTGATGTAGATCGGATGCACCGTCCCCCTCTTCACCTCCTTACGCAGCCAGTGCCACTTGATACGCATGTGCTTGTTCAGCCCATGAAGCACAGCGTTTCTGGCCATCCCAAGAGCCCCCTTGCTATCACAAAACAGCGGCGTAGCAACTTTCTGCTCCTGGCCAATCTCCTCTAACAGCCTCCTCAGCCAAATCACCTCCTTCACCCCATGGAACATCGCCATGTACTCTGATTCTACGGAAGAGAGTGCCGTCTCCGTCTGCTTCTTGGACCTCCAACTAACAGGTCCTCCCCCAACTACGCAGATGTATCCTCCCACAGATGAGGAATCCTCCTTCTCAGAAGCCCACGTAGCATCGGTAAAGCAAGTGTATAGCTTGCCTTCTCCAAGCCTCTCCCCCTTCTCTTTCAGCACCTCCACCCCTTTCTGCTTCACCTGTGCAGATGCGGAGTATTGAACTCCAATGCTTGGGTGAGAGTTCAGGTACTTCACCACACGCTCAGCTGCATCCACCTGCTCCTCTGATGGATTCTGCACCACCCTAGCCAGCTGCCCAACCGAGAAAGAGATGTCGGGCCTCGTGTGAACTGCTGCGTACAAGAGGCTGCCCACCAAGGACTGAAATTGCTGCTGCTCTTCAGCTTCAACCCCTTCATCCTCTGCAGCCTTCACAAGCTTGAATTCTGCTGGCAGGGGAGTTGCAACCTTGCGCTCATTCTCAATCCCATACTTCTCCCCCAGCTCCTTGATGAACTTCTCCTGGTGCAGCTTCAACCACCTGTGATCTGGATCCCTCTCCACGTGCATCCCGAGGTAGTACTTTACCTCCCCAAGGTTCTTGCACTTGAAGTTCTCCATCAGTTGCTGCTGCACTTTCTGGATCTCCTTCATGCTGCTGCTGAAGAGAAGAATGTCGTCCACATAGACCAGAAACAGCACCAGCTTCTCCCCCTCGCCCTTGAGAAAGAGGCTCTCATCACAGCTGCTGGTCCTGAATCCCATCTCCTCTAAAACAGCTGCCAACTTCTGGTACCAGCAGCGTGGCGCCTGCTTCAAGCCGTAGATGGACTTGTTGAGCTTGCACACCCTGCCCGTACCATCCTCATACCCAGGCGGCTGCGTCATGTACACATCCTCCTCTAAAATCCCATTCAGGAATGCCGTTGAAATATCCATCTGAATGATGAATTTCCCACTAACAGCTGCATCTGCCAACAAGACACGGAGGGTAGGGGGTTTGGCAGTGGGAGCAAAGATCTCGTTGAAGTCCTGCTTCTCCTTCTGCATAAACCCCTTCGCCACCAGCCTACTCTTGTAGATGGTGACCTGCCCCTTGTCATCGGTCTTGATCCTCAGCACCCACTTGCATTGTATCGCTTTCTTCCCATCAGGCAGCACCACCAGATCCCATGTCCTATTCTCCAGCAGACTCTGGTATTCAGCATCCCTAGAAGCCAGCCACTTGTCCCTATCTGGTCCAGCTAATGCCTCCTCCATGCTAGCTGGTTCCTCTGGTGCAGGGGCAAGAAAACAGTACGCAGGCTCATCCTCCTCATCCGGGTCATAGCCATGAGGTAGAATCAGCAATGCCTCTTCGGTCCCTAGCTGCTGCTCTGCTGCATCAGTTCCTGCAGTCAGCTTCTTAGTAGCCATACGGGTACGTCCTGGCCTGGAGACGGGTGTCTCCCATCCCTTCATAACGACACCCTTCGGCTTCTTAGTTTTTCCCTGCTGCTTCTCTCCTCCCTCGGGTCCAGCAGCTCCACTAGTGCTGCCGCCAGTTTCCACACCATTTTCTCCACCAGCAGATGCCTCCTGTACCTTCTCTCCATCACCATTTCCAGCAGCTGCCTCCTCTCCCTCCTCCCACACACTAGGAGTCAGGTCCAGCTGCATGGTGATCTGCTCCATCTGCTGGGACACCCTTGCCTCCGGCTGTTTCTCCCAGCTCCCATACATCATGCCCTCAATGAATTTCACATCCCTGCTGTCAAACAACACACCCTTGGATGGTTCCCACAGCAGCCATCCCTTGCTCTCAGCAGCCAGCCCCAAATGCACACACCAGATTGCACTCGCCCCCAACTTACTGCGGTAGGTCTTGGGGACGTGGGCGACTGCCATGCAACCGAACACCCTCAGCATGTCCACCGGCGGCTTCCTCCCAAGCCACCTCTCCAACGGCACCCACGAGTCATCCCCAACCTTGGTGAGCACCCTGTTCCTAGCGACAGTGGCGTGCCGGACAGCATGAGGCCACATAGAATTGCTCAGCCCAGATTCTATGAGCAGCGCCCTAGCTGTCTCCAGAATGGTCCGGTTTGCCCGTTCTGCTACACCATTGGACTGTGGGGTATAAGCCGTGGTCAGCTCTCTCTGGATGCCCTGCTTCTTGAGCCAGGCCGTCATTTCAGCTCCAAGGAACTCACCACCCTGGTCTGTCCTAATCCGCTTCACTACACACTCCGCCTGCTTCTCCACGAATGGCAGCCAATCGTCCCGTATCGTGGAGGCGGCGTGGTCCTTCTGCTTCAGCGGATACGCCCACATCAGCCTGCTCCAGTCATCCACAATTGTAAGAAAATACCGCTCCCCCTTGTGCCCTTGCACCGGCAGCGGCCCCACCAAGTCCATGTGGACCAGCTCCAAAGGCTTCTTGCTCCTGCCAGCCACACTATGGAAAGGGAAACGGGTGAACTTTGAAAGCAAACAGATTTCACAGTTGTCATCGGGTGGCTGTCCGTTCAGCTTCAGACCCTTAACGGCTCCATCCTTCTCCAGCTGCTTCAGCAAAGGCATTGCCACATGCCCTAAGCGCCGGTGTGCCGTTGCCCAATCTGTCTCCCCAGATCTGGCCGACACTTTCACACCAACCCTTCCAACGGCATTGCACTCCCCCTGGGATGCAGACCCCTCTCCAGCCTGCCCCCCACCATGCCACGCCAGGGCCGGCAGCTGCCACATAGATCTGTACACGTCCTTGCTCTCGTGCAGATCCCAAAGCACCCGATTGCCCAGCTTCCCCTTATAAGTGCGTGCCCCATCTGTGTTGGTGTTCACCCCAGCCTTGCCAAGCTTACGGAGGGAGATAAGGTTGGCCTTCAGGTCGGGGACGAAGAGAACGTCGTGCAGCACCACCGGCTTGCCATCCGCTCCCTTAAACGCAGCTCGTCCCGCACCAGCCACCTTCAACATGTGTCCAGAGGTGGAGCACACTTCATTGATCGGTGCAGCTCGTACTTCGTCCAGCAGGTCCTTGCGCGGCGTCATCGTCCAAGCAGCGCCTGTGTCCAACACCCAATAGTCTAGGGGGTGCAGCTCTGCTCCAACTTTGGCAGAGGCGTCTCCTTGCTCCCCCTTGTCTCCTACATGGAAGAATTGGCCCGCGGTGCGCTCCTTCTTCTTCTCCGCACCGCCGTTGCCCTTCGGGTTGTTGTCGGACGAATCAGCGACCATGTTGGCGCCGTTTTTCTGGTTCCTCCGCGCGCCGCCATCCTGGTGACGATTCTGGGGGGTCCATCCATCGGGTTTCTTATAGCACAAAAACCAGGGGTGCCCTTCCTTCTCACAATACCAGCAACTCCCTTTCATTTTGCCACCAGCACCCGACTTGCCCCCACGTCCAGATTTCGCACCGCGACCCCAACCGGTACCTCCTTGTTGGTCGTTGGAGTCGTCGTCTTTCTTTGCACCGCGTCCAGCACCACCGAAGCCACGTCCTCTGCCACGTCGGCTCCCTTGCATCCCGTAGCCGCTGCTGCCGTCGTCTCCACCCCTCAGTTGGCGGCGACGGAAGTCCTCCTCCAGAATCTTCATCCGCACCCACTCGAGCGTCCACAAGCTCTGGTTCTGCGGCAGGCTCAATCCGCTCGTAAATTGAAGCCACGATTCTGGCAGCAGCGAGAGCATCTTCAAGCACTTGGTCTGCTCCGGGTAGGTGATTCCCGCGGTCGCCAACTTCGCGTAGAGGTCGCGCATCTTGTCCAGGACTGGTTGCACCGGCTCTCCCTCGCTCAGGCGCAACGCGGACAGCTCCCTCTCCAGCATCAACGTTGCGACAACGGAGGTCGGGGCGTGCAGCTCCTTCAACACGGTCCACGCCTTCGGACCGCATTCAACCTCCGGCAGCAGGTGCATGACGTGGTGACGCTGGTTCAGCTCCAAACTCTGCGACATCAAATAGTAGCCAGCCGAGGAGCGCTCGTCCCAATCTTCCTGCAGCGTGGGGTCACTCGGTCTAGGCTCCTCCCCAATCATTAGTTTCAGCAAACCGATCTGACGGAAATATAATTGCATTTTCCAGGCCCAATCATCATAGCCCTCACCATTGAACTTCTCGACGGTGAAATTCTTCAGCACCTCCTTGACAAGCGAGCCCTGGTTTGTTCGCGCTCCCCTTGGCGCTGAAAGACCAGAATCTTGGCTGCCGCTACGATCTTGGGCTGAAGATTCACCAGCTCCCGCCGAGGTGTTGCCCGCCATAGCTACCTATAACGAGGATCACTATAACGCAGCTCTGATACCAGCTTGTTGGTGTAAGGGCCTAATAAACTCAAGCTATTAGGACTTAATCAAACTTAAAACCTCTCCTCGGGGTCACCTCCAAGGGTCCCTGGGTGCCTGGTACAAGACCAGCCCCTATCCTCGGGTCCGAGTTTGTAGAGAGAGGGATCAAGAAGGACTTAGTCAAAACAGCAAGAGTACCTTGAACGTCGCGCAGCGTGCCGTGCAGACCGTCGATCGGATTAAGCTGAGAATTCGCTATATCGAAGCTCGCTCCAAGAGCTTTAAAATGAGCCAAGTTGCCTTGCGAAAAGTTCTGCCATTACTAAGTTATGGCTCGGACAGCGTTTGCCTAGCGTTGGAGTGCTAGCATACTAGCGTTGACTCGGGTAGCATTCCGCCGTCGAATAGCGCAGAAACGAAATTCCAGCGAGGAAGGAATTCGCTTGAATCAATTTGACTATATTCAGGTACAAACAGAGAAGGATTAAATAGTTCTAGCTAGCAAGGACCTTGGGAATCAACCTGGGAACAACCAGGGATGATCCCAAATAATTCCAAGCAACAGAACCAACCTGGCTGGACAAAATAGCAGGTGGTAGGTTGGTAAACAACCTCTGGTTCTGTTTTTCCAACCTAGGAAAACAACAACCAGGTTCAGGTTCTAAAAACAGAACCTGTTTTGTCTTTGCCCAACCAGCCAAATGCTGGTTCCGCTGGTTTCCCCTGGCCTTGTAGCATGCAGATACAGACAAACAACATCCAACCTTCACCTAAATTGTACCCCTATAGTGCCTTCCCTGCTACACTATAGTTAACCAAACAAAACAGTACAATTCCGAGTTGGATAGAACTGAATCTGCGCAATCAACTCAACCGAACTGCAAAGCTTCCATCTTGGGTTCCTTTGCGAGCTCGTCCTTCCTGCTTGCACTGTTCATAGCGCATACAATGTTGTGCCAAAGCGCACATTGCGCGAGTACCTGCAAATGCATCAAGCGAAAAAATGCGAAAGCAAACAAACACACGAACACACCATTCACACGCAAATGCATTCGCACACGCATACTCGTACAAACAGACGGCAGGATGTCGTGCAATGTGCATTTGCACCCAACAGTTAACACCTCCCCCCTCTCGATCCCAATTTACCTCTCTTTACAGACGAGCACTGTACAGGTGGACCACGAACCATGGTTTACGTGGCGTTTCTGGTTGGGTGCTTACGTGCGTTCCCATTGGTTGTTTTGTTCTAGACACAAACGAGAATAAATCGCGAGATGTGTGGAGAGTGCTTGGCAACCAACACTTCACACGCTGATTCACCTTCGCTTGGAAATGTTTGAAGTTTCTGGCCACGTCATCTCATTTTAGGTTGCTGTTGTAGAGACAGAATAGTAAAATGTTACGCACCTCATTTTGAGATTTGTGTCTGTTATGTTCTTTTAAAAATGTGATATTAGCTTGGTATAAAAAATAACTGATGTAAATATCAACTCCAGCCCAATTGGCCGTATGTATTAAGGGTTCTAAACAAACCTTTATTAGGGCCCAGCCACAAATGTGGGGGGTCCGATATCTCGTACCACTGTCTATTAAAATATAACATGTTGACTATAATAAGAACATTGTATATACTTTTTTAACCCATAAACATCGTGGTTATGCTGATTAGAACACTCTAGCAGAGAATTACCAACAAAGATCGGGTTGCGCTGTCAGAAATAACTGAGCAGGAATGAATGAACTAGAACAGAGTTTGGTACAAGTAGGAAACCCTAACTTTGTGTACCCCCTAAGGTGTAACCCACTACAGCCTAGACAATATAAACATGCAATGTTTGACACACCCCCATAGGCGCAGTGGGAGACAACCACAGGGTCACAAGACCAGTCAAAGCAAAGTAAAGCAAGCTCAGGGTGGATCTCAAGGATTCCACACAAATTCCGAGCACAAGCAAGCGGTCACAAGACCAGTTCACATGCAGGTTTATAACAAAGCAAGAGATACAGTGATCACAACCTAGCAAAAGTAAACAAGTAGGCATATATATATAGTGATCACAGTACAAGCAAGGTCAAGAGGTAAGCAAGTGAGGCCCAGTAGGTACAAGGCCTAGTAGAGTGCAAAAGCGCTGATGGTCACAAGGCTGAAGAGCCTTGGTGAACACATCAGCAGTGTTGGCCTCCGTGGCCACGTAACGCAGACAAAGCTGACCACGCTGCTGCAGCTCTCGAGCAAGGAAGTACCGCAGAGCGATGTGCTTCGTTCTGTGCTCCAGTCTGTGCTCCTCACACAAGGCAATGGCAGCCTTGTTGTCGACGTACAGCACTGGAGGAGAACGAGGCCGCTCTCCGAGGTCGGTCAGCAGGTAGGTCAGCCAGCGTAGCTCCTGAGCAGCCATGGCTGTGGCGTAGATCTCAGCCTCACAACTGGAGCTGAGAACAGAAGAAGAGCGAGTAGAACGCCAAGAAACTGAGCCAGAGCCAAGGCTGAAGGTGTAACCCTGGGACGACCGCTGAGTAGCCTGGTCGTCCGCCCAAGAAGCGTCTGAGTGCCCTGTGAGAACAACCCGGTCTCGCCCTCCAAGCACAAGCCCCATGCCCGACGTACTGCACAAGTAGCGCAACACCCTCTTAGCAGCATCCATGTGCTCCTTCCGGTGACGGCCAGGAGCGACATAGCGTGCTAGGATGCTAAGAGGGTATGCAAGGTCAGGTCGAGTGCAGGTCATCAGGTACATGAGGCAGCCCACAAGCTCTGGATACGGGCCACTCGGCTCTACGGACTCATCCGAAGGCAGAGCTGAGAGCGAGTGACCGGTAGGCAGAGGAGTGGACTGAGGCGAGGAGTACGTGAAGCGGAAGCGCTGGAGAACCTGCTGCACCATGTGTGACTGAGTCAGGGTGATGGTGCGCCGTGCTCTGTCCCGGGTGATCCGCAAGCCAAGATAGCTCGTCAGCTCACCCAGGTCTGTGCACGTGTGTCTCCTCTGCAGCTCCGACTTCACGTGAGCGAGTGCCGCGGTGTCAGCAGTGGCAAAGACCAAGTCGTCGACGTACACGAGGATGTAGAACGGCGGCAGCGAGGTGTCGGTGCGTAGAAACAGCGACGGGTCAGCAGTAGAGGGAGCGAACCCAAGAGCCGCAAGTGTCGTCCTCAGTGTGTCGTGCCACTCACGTGGCGCCTGGCGGAGACCGTAGACCGGCCGCTGAAGCCTCCACTGGGTGCCAGGAGGAACTGACCCAGTGAAGCCAGGGGGGCGGCGCAGCCAGATCTCCTCGTGCAGGCTGCCCTGCAAGAAAGCAGTGCTGAAGTCAAGAGAGTGAAGCTCGTAGTCGCGGTGAGCGGCTATGTGCAGCAGCACCCGAAGAGTAGTCATCTTCGGGGTGGGGGAGAAGGTCTGAAAGAAGTCAACTCCCTCTCGCTGACTGAAGCCTCGAGCCACGTAGCGCGCCTTGAAGACAGGTGGAGAACCCGGCGGCCGCTTCACCCTGAAAATCCACATGCCACTGACGATGTTCGCCCCAGGAGGGGGAACCTCGTCTACGTAGGTGCCTGTGGACTTCCAGGAGGCCATCTCTGCGTCCATGGCTGTCTGCCACTGAGAGGAGTAGGGACCCGCCATCGCCTCAGCGTAAGAGCGTGGGGTCGGGATGTCTGGTGCATCCGGGTCTCCCTCAGGGGCAACTAGCAAGGACACGAGACGGGGCAAAGCAGCAGCAAGGCAGTGGAACTCCTCCTGTCTGTCCTCAAGGACGTCCGTGCCGAGGGCACACTCACCCCCGACGGACGGAGGACAGGCAGACGCAGACTCAGACCTAGCGACAAGGCTGGCAGCGTAGTCTAGGCGACAGCGAGCAGCAAAGTCAACCAACTCAGCGACCAGAGCAGACGCAGCAGAGGACTCAAAGGTCGGGTCAGTGACAACTGTAGCGAGGAGACGCGTAACAGTGGGACTGGCAGCACGACGGGAGTCAGACTCCGGGTCAGGAAGAGTAGGAAGAGAGGACGCAGGAGGAGACGGCAGCGGGACACGCTGCGGAGCAGTGGAGGGACGCAGAGTCATGTAGTGAGTGCCAGGGACAGGAGGAGGACGCTCACGTGGGACACGACGACCAGTGCGAGCAGTACGAACAGGCGACGCAGGACGAGACTCAGGCTCACGACGCTCTGTAAGACCTCCTGTGGGACCAGCGTAAGGGGAGGGAGCAGGGAGAGGCGAGACAGGCGGTAACTGTGACTGCAGCTGGACAGGCAGAGGACACTCGACGGAGGGAGGAGGACAAGGAGGAGGAGCCTGACCAAGAACCTGCTGAAGGAGCGGTACGAAGTACGGTCGCGGTCGCGCAGCGTCTCCAGAAGCAGCAGGGACACCAGTGGCAGCCCCAACGCCCGAGTCCTCAGCACCAGCAGCAGCTCCAACGCCCGAGTCCTCAGCACCAGCAGCAGCACCACCGGTCGGGTCCTCAGCACCAGCAGCAGCTCCAACGTCCGGGTCCTCAGCACCAGCAGCAGGGCCACTGGTCAGGTCCTCAGCACCAGCAGCAGCGCCACCGGTCGGGTCCTCAGCACCAGCAGCAGCTCCAACGCCCGGGTCCTCAGTACCAGCAGCAGCTCCAGCCCCCGGGTCCTCAGCACCAGCAGCAGCTCCAGCGTCCGGGTCCTCAGCACCAGCAACAGCACCACCGCTCGGGTCCGCAGTACCAGGAGCACCACTACGAAGACTGCAGCGCCGCGTGTACCACTCGCGGATCACCTGAATGGGGGGGAGCTCCTGGGTAGGAGGGGAAGTACCGGGACGAGCTCCAGAAGCACCTCTCCGTAGGCGGCAGTACTCGAGGTACCTCTCCTGCAGCTGCTGGGAGGAGGGGGCTCCTCCAGGTGGAGCACGCTCAGGCTCAGCACCCCCAGACTCAGCACCCCCAGACTCAGCACGTCCAGACTCAGCACCTCCAGGCTCCGCACCTCCAGGCTCCGCACCCCCAGGCTCCACACCTCCAGGCTCAGTACCTCCAGGCTCCGCACCTCCAGGCTCCGCACCTCCAGGCTCAGCACCCCCAGGCTCCGCACCTCCAGGCTCAGCACCCCCAGGCTCCGCACCCTCAAACGCAGCACTCCCAGGCTCAGCACCCCCAGACGCAGGACGCGAGTCAACAGCTACCTCGACAGGCTCACCCGGGTCTACCTGGGACACACCTGAGGGAGCGGCACCCTGAGGGGGGAGGGGGTCTGGTACCTCAGCACCTGGAGCGAGGAAGAGAGGCGGGGGGGGGAGCGGGGCAGTGCGGTAGGGGAAGAGGCGGTAGAAGGGGACGGACTCGTCAAAAGTGACGTCCTGAGAGGCCAGAACCCGGCGCGAGGTGACGTGGTAAAACTGCCATCCAGGCGCGTCGGGAACAAAGCCAAGAAAGACACAGGGAACAGTGCGACGCGAGAGCTTGTCCGCGGACGTGTCGCGGACAAAAGCTCGAGATCCCCAGACCCGGAAACGCGACGCATCGCCAACCTCTCCCGTCCACCGTAGAGTCGGGGAAGTCTCCGGCAAGGAGACACGGGGCCAGAGGTTGAGCTGATGCGCTGCGTACCGGACCGCAAACGGCCACAGAAAGTGGGGAGCAGCCGCATGGGTCAGGGAGGTACGAGCGACCTCCATGACTAAGCCAATGCGGCGCTCAGCAACCCCATTCTGCTGTGGAGAGGCCGGAAGCGTGTACGACTGCTCAATGCCGTGCTCAGCACAGTAGGCTGCCAAGAGGTCGGAGGCGAACTCACCACCCCTGTCAGAGTGCAAGCGCAGGACAGGAAAGTCCGAGTGAAAGCGCTCGCCTAGCTGGAGACGGGCTCGGCTGATCCAGGGGATCAAAACACCAGGGACGTCACCCTTGGCGCGCAAGGGGAAGACCGTGGTGTAGCGCGAGTAGTCGTCAACAACTATCAGGAAGTACCTCTCCTGACCCTGACCACGGACGCGGGCCGGGCCCCACACGTCCATGTGGAGTGTCTGCAGGGGAGCGGTCGTCGGGGGAAAGGAGGAGGAGTGAGGAGCAGCGCGCTGCCGCCCCTCGACACAGGGAATGCAGTCAGGAGCAGGGGAGTCAGGAAGGGGAGGGAGCACCCTGGGAAGACCAGCAACAAGGTCCCGTTTGTGCATGGCCCGCAGGCGCTGCACAGACGGGTGACCAAGGCGGTGGTGCCAGAGGACGGTGTCGTTCGCCAGAGAGCGACACGAGCAGGGGGCGGACAGCTGACCTGACGCTGACGCAGACGCAGCTACCTGAGGGGACTCAGTGGTCAGTGTGTACAGGTCAGACCCCGGCTCTCGAGTGAAAGTAGCTAGGTGGCGGCCCGTCCGAGCACACGTGCAGTGAGTCACACGCTCGTAGGCAGGGGTGAACTGGTGAACACCCGAGTCCTGGAGCGCACTACCTGCCACCAAGTTCGTGGAGAACGAGGGGATTAGAGACCTGAGAGCGTGCCGGACGGAACCGCTGGACACGGAAGGGTGGTGGAGGAGGTCGCAAGGACCGGACCCCCAGAGGGGTCAGCAAGAGAGACAGCAACCGGCCGAGCTAGAGGCTCAAGGACAGTGCGGTCACGAAAGAAAGAGCGAGAAGCACCTGAGTCCAGTGTGAAGGTGTGCAGTGCTGCAGTCGACTCAGTACCAGGGGGCACAGACGCACAAGCACCTAGAGCAGCAGCTGCAGAAGTACCTGTGGAAGCAGACACACTAGCACCTAGAGCAGCAGCGGGGCTGGCCTGAATGCCCGGGTCGGGCGGAACACGCAAGTACTGAGCACCCTCTCCACTAATAGACATCGCATACATGGCAGTGAGAATAGCATCAAAGTCAAGTGCCCAAATATCAACACCCTTCCTGAGCAGATCAGCCCAGCGCGGCAGCTCACCCCCACCAGGAAACTGAGTGCGCCACGCATCGTTGAGGCGGGCGAAGCAGCGCTCCGTCTGGTGCGGCCCCCCACACGTCTGGCCAGTGCGGTCACCTGTACGAATAACGTACTGGCAGGTGACGCTGCGCCGCGCATACCACTCACGGGCGGCCTGAAGGGTCGGGGCAGGCTGCTGACTCTGACCGCCCCCCGGGCCTCCACGACCACCACCCCCTCCGCCTCCGCCCCGGCCACCTCCTCCCCTGCCGCTGCCACGACCACCTCCGCCTCCGCTGCCACCTCCGCCCCTGTCACCACTCCCAACACCGCTGTCACCTCCACCACCGCCGCCACTAGCCTCTCCAGTCGCACCTCCACCGCCACCACCTCCACCCCCGCCTCCTCCGCCACCACCCCCACTCCTGCCACTCCTGCCCCTGCGTCGTCCGCCTGAAGCAGACGCAGTCCCGACCTTCTCAGCACCAAGGAGGTCGACAGCAGCAGCAGAGGCGACAGAGGGGAGGAGGGGGGAAGGGGAGCACCCCTCGAAGAAGGGGCCGCGGGGGTCGCCACGAGAGGTGCCTACAGCGACGATACTAGCCTCGGCTGCAAGCAGTTCCTTCTCGAGGAGGGCTATGGTGAGCTCAGTGGGGGAGCGAGAGAGGAACTGGTCCCTGACAGGGCGCAGAGAGTCAGGGAGGCGGGTGACAACGTGGTAGAGGGTGATCCAGAGCGGGGGGGGGGTTGCTAGCGAGGAACTCATCAGGCATGGCAGCGCGAAAGCGAGCCTCACTAGTCTTAAGGTGGGTGATGAGGTCTGCGACAGTGTGAAAAGAGGCTAGGTCGGGGAACAGGTAGGGGAGAGTGAGGCGGCCTAGTGTGGCAGAAGCGGGTGAGGAGTAGCGGGCCACTACAGCTGTGTAGAGGTCCTTAGCAGTCTTGCACTGGCCGAAGTGCTCGCGCTCATCTAGCGGCAGGGAGTTGCGAATAGCAAAGCGAGCGTGCGCGTCACGGGTCTGCCACTGTGAGCGCTCAGCTGGGGGGGCAGTAGCGAGTGGGGCGGTCGCATGGCCGAGAGCGTGGTCGTACAGTGTAATATCTTCCTTGGCAGTGAGCTGTAGGAAAAGGTGCAGGTCATCTAGCCAGGTTTCGAATTTGACCGGACGGCCCTCGGCGTCGAAAGCTAGAACAGGAGGACTAGCCATAGCGACAGCGGCAGTAGTAGAAGCAGTAAAGTCACTGAACAGGCGTGCGCAGGGTCAGCGGGGCCGGTGGGGCCTACGGACTGTAGTGGCGCACAAGCAGCAGTAGCAGGAAGTGTAGTAGTAGGATCTGCAGTGGTGCACAGGCGCAGCAGGCGGCAGCGAGAGCCGGCGCAGCAGGGGCGGGCTCAGCAGCGGTGATACGCGGGCGGCGGCGGGCTCAGCAGCGGCGGTGCGCGGGCGGCGGCGGTTTTAAGCAGCGGCGGTGCGCGGGCGGCTGCGGGCTCAGCAGCGGCGGGCCGGAGCAAGTGCGGGCAGCGTGCGGGCCGGCGGCGGTCAGCGCACGACAAGGGCGCGCAGGCTCAGCGCGGGCTGTGCGGGCTGCTCGCGGGCTGCGTAAGCGGGTCGCGGGCGGCTCGCGGGGTTCGCGGCGGCTCGCGGGGGTTCGCGGGCAGGTCGCGGGCTGCTCGCGGGCAGTTCGCGGCGGTGCGCGGGCCTGCGGGCTGTCCGCGGCTGTGCGCGGGCGGTTCGCGGGCTGTGAGCGCGGCGCGCTGTGCGGTTCGCGGGCGGCGTGACGGGGCCGATCAGGGCGCGCTAAGGGGCGACGCGACGGGGGCCGTGAGAGGCCGCTAGGAAAAAAAAGTTCGACGGGGCCGCAGGGCCGCTAGATCGTGCTAGATCGACGGGGCCAGCGGGGCCGGAAACAAGCGAAGGTAAGCAGGTAGGTAAGTCGGTGGGCCCTAAGAACAGTCCTAGCGAAGGACCTGCTCTGAAACCATGTCAGAAATAACTGAGCAGGAATGAATGAACTAGAACAGAGTTTGGTACAAGTAGGAAACCCTAACTTTGTGTACCCCCTAAGGTGTAACCCACTACAGCCTAGACAATATAAACATGCAATGTTTGACATGCGCGACAACGTAAGCGCATGTCGTTGCGTTTGTGTGGCCTCAATCTGTGCAAGGATAGGCAGGTGCGCAACGGTGCGCTTGCCAACGTCTGGATGCCTTTCTTTCTTAGCACTATTTCTTCACACAATCCCTACTACATCTTATTTCCTAGGGGCGCATGTTTGTGCATTTGCTAGCTGAACCTGTGCAAGGATAGGCCTCTGCGCAACATGCAGCTCGCCAACATTTGGATGCCTTTTTTAAGCACTATTTCTTCACATAGTTCTCTACTGC